>OMKY01048744.1:0-16655 GCA_900302395.1 Bregmaceros cantori | reverse complement strand
CATCATGGGAATGGTATGGCATCATGGGACATAGCATGACATCATGGGAATGGTATGACATCATGGGAATGGTATGACATCATGGGAATAGTATGACATCATGGGAATAGTATGACATCATGGGAATGGTATGACATCATGGGAATAGTATGACATCATGGGAATGGTATGACATCATGGGAATGGTATGACATTATAGGAATGGCATGACATCATGGGAATAGTATGACATCATGGGAATGGTATGACATTTTGGGAAATAATGTGACGCCATGGGAATGGTATGACATCATGGGAAATAGGACATTGTGGGAATGGTATGACATCATGGAACATAGCATGACATCATGGGAATTGTATGACATCATGGAACATAGATTGACATCAATCATCAGAATGATATGACATCATGGTAAATAGTATGACATCACAAGAATGGTATGACCTCACGGTTATCTGTAAATTTTCCCTTTCTTATATTACTATTGCATATGTTGATTTAAATTATACATTAAACATGGAGTGTGGCTTGTTTCCCCAGAGGAGCTGGTTCTAGATGGATACAGAGAGCCGAGCCAGGTGTGGGAGAAGGATTACGAGTCGTTTGTACTCCCCCTGCTGGTGGCCCGGGAGCCTTGCTTCATCCTGTTCCGCCTGGACACCCGCAATGCACACGGATACGAGTGGATCTTCATGGCCTGGTCACCTGACCAATCACCCGTACGGTCTCTCTGCCTGCTGGACAAACACGTTTAAAAACGAAATAAATTAAATGGCCCCTTTTTGTTCTAGTGCTGGGTTTGCCCATATTCAGAGATGGCAAGTAAGAAACAAATACATAAGTAAAAGTAAAAAAAATCAAGTACCTGTACTTTTAGAAGTACTTTTTTCTGTGATTATGTTTTACTTGTACTGAGCAGGGCTTGAAACGAAATTATTTGTTTAATGTTTTCGTTCTCGGAACCGTTCCGCCACATATCGCCAAAATATCGTTCCTGAACCGGTTCGGAATGCAAAAATTGTGTTTGTTCTTAAAGTTCCTTATTTTGTGCAATGTCACGTTTAGATATAGTCTATACAAAAACTATTTGGCGGACTTTCAAACTTCAGTGCAACTGTATCAAAACCGTGTTTAAAATGTCATTGCATTCGCTTCCTCTTCTGTCCACAAGATGGAGCCCCAGATGCATGCGGCTTGATAACTAACAGTGAAAGTGGACGAACTAGTCTCCCAGACATAGGATATGTTCAAATATATAGAGAACAAAAAAACGTTTTTTAACCGTTTTTTAATGTTCTGTTTCTGTTCCGGAACAGTTGCTTCTGCTCCTCGTAAATTCCACAAAATTGTGTTCGTTTTCGCTTTTTGTTTTAGTTCCTTGAACCTGTTTGGGTCCCAGGTACTGAGTACATTTTTAACAAAAAATATCTGAACTTCTACTCCTTACTTTTACAAAACAGGCTCATTACTTTTTTTCTCATTTTTGCGCATCGACAGGGTAAGATAATAAGTATAATATGAGTCAGTAGGGGGCGCTGATGCACCGAGTACAGTCCCAGTTATTAAGTTAATAAGTGTTTTCAAGTAGTTTTCATTTAGTCCCGAGATCTAAGCTGAATTAGGCTAGGTTGTTAGTAATATAAACGATAACATTGACAAACTAACATTGATTGATTTTTTTGCATTTTACATAACTTTTATTTTTAGTTTGTACTTTATACTTAGATATGTACTTTTGAGTACATCTTAGAGCCTGTACTCTTTACTTTTGGATCAGTACTTTGTAGTCTTACTCAAGTTGTTTTTTTACAAATGTATTTTACTCTTACTCAAGTAAGAAATCCCGGTACTTTTGCCATCTCTGGAGGTTGTCTTAAACCTTAAAGCCTATATTTCCAATAAGGTCAGTTGTGTTAAACTAAAAGTAGTATGCTTTTTTAAAGGTGGTTTGGCATGTGGGGGCAGCAGAAATGCCATGAAAAGTAACTAAAAGTAACTGAACCAATCAACTGAGGTAGTTTTTAGAAAAATGGTCAATAATCTAACTTTTAAGCAGAGTAGTCAGCAGAGATGGCAAGTAACAAAGTACAAATACTTAAGTACTTAAGTTTTCATGTATCTGTACTTTTAGAAGTACATTTCTCTCTGATGACTATTTACTTGTACCAAGGAGATTTTTAACAAAATTATTTGTACTTCTCTTTTCCCAAAACAGGCTTGTTACCTTTTTTTGCGCACCAATGGTAGGTGGTATGGATATGTATAGTGTGAATGAGGCAGTAGGGGGTGGTAATGCCGTTAATTTCAGTGTTTGGCAGTGGGATTTATGAACCTTTAGTGAAGTAATTTAGACTAGGTTTTTAACAATCTATTCAAACATTCAAACATTGCAAAACTAGCATTGAAAAAGTTCAATTTATATACTTTTTTTTTTTACTTTGTACTTTATACTTTCAAAAATACTTTTGAGTAATTTTCAGAGGTTGTTCTTTTTACTTTTTACTCTGACTTAAGTAAGAAATGTGGGTTTTACTTTTGCCATCTCTGGTAGTCAGTAATGAGTAGTCGGATTGATTTTGAAGTAACTGTGGCAACACAGAGTGGGTTTAATATGTTTTGCCGGAAGCCATTGACAGGCATTGAGAGTGTGCTGGTCCTCAGGTCAGACAGAAGATGATGTACGCTGCCACCAGAGCTACCCTAAAGAAGGAGTTTGGAGGGGGACACATCAAAGACGAGATCTTCGGAACAGTCGAGGTTGGTATATGAATGGTGTTCATTCTCTTAGACCATGTAACCATGACTGGGTCCGAAATCGTTCCCTATCCTCTACTCCCTACAACCCCATATAGTGCACTCACTTATAGTGCACTCAACAGCAACGGCCGAGATTTCGGACACTAGAGTCGGCGCCATTGAAAATTATTATAAAATATAATCAGAAAAAATATAATTATAAAATTCAACAATCATCACAAAAAGTCAGCAGTACTTACATTTATAACTATTTCCTCCCGCCGTGCCATTTTCTTTACAGTTTAGGTCATTTTTAAAATAAAAATTTCGCAATGCATTATGGGTTATATTGCTCCATTTAGGGTACACCCGATGCTCACGACTTTTAGCGGTGCATTGTGGAATACTTTCTGTGCACTATATAGGGTACATGGAGAATTCGGACACCCCTACAAAATAGCTTGCGCCCATTCTAGTGCACTATATGGGGGATAGGGAGTGATTTCGGACGCAGTGCATGCCTAATATATTACTCATCCATTTAAATGAATGAATAATATATTGGTCGAGGCTGGTCCCAATATGTTGGTTTGTTTTTTTCAAGTTATTTTTCTTAAGTAATTTTTCATACTTCGCAAGTGCCATTATTCATACTTATAGGCCGGGGGTCGGCAACAGGCGGTTCCGGAGCCGCATGCGGCTCTTTGGAGCTCCTGGACGCCATGGCACGCCTTCGTGAAAATGTTTTCAGGTGTGGGAGGGGCTGAGCGGAATGTCTGAAATAAATGCACAGTCGCGCACAGGCAGGCACTGGGCGCACCCTGCCCATCTGACGATCCGTGAGGTGCAGGCAGATGCGCACGTCACTCGCTGTGACAGCGAGCAACCCTGCGCATCCGAGTACACCGCTGGGGTGGTGAAGACCAGTCCTCCTGGGGAGGACCATTCCTCGCCCCCGGTCCGTTAAAGATCAGTTCTCGTGAGCGGGTGGAGGGGTTGAGCGCGTCCCGCGGTGAAAACTGTGCGGGAGAGAAGTCCGGAGGCCAACACCCCAGACAAAGCGGGCGAGCGTTGCGCGAGCAACCGAATGCGCCTCCCCACGCACGCGGGGGAAAGGGAGAGAAAGAAAGACAGACACAAACGAGCCGCATCAATCTGAAGCGCCTCACCCGCACATCCCCCACGACGGGACGCGTAGACCGACCCCCACCCCCTCCCACTGGCCTCAGCCGCATACACGATGTGTGATTGTAATTTTAATTGGAAATTCGATTCCTCTGAACAGAGAAATCCAATCTAGATTTAAAATCGATTAATCTCCCAGCCCTAACTTCTAGTTGCTTGTTTTGTGTTTTTTATTAATTTTTTCGGCAAAGCACCATTTTCACGGGCACATGACTATGAATGGGGCTGGCTTTAGCAGCAGTGTTCTACAGCGCCTCAGGGCCAGCCCCTAGTTACCTGTGCCGGGGCTGCGCTGCGAAGCAGGTTATGTTTTTGGTGGTGTTGGTTTATCTGCCCCCAAGATAACTGAAAAAGTTGAGCACGGATCTGAATGAAATTTTGCACAGTTGTTGGAAATGACACACAGAAGAATCGATTAAAATGTGCTGCATTTCTGTAACCTTTGAGTAACATAATCATACTTAATCACCAACTTACTGATAGATCGCTGGCCGCTTACCGCGGTCACATGACCAAACTTCCGGGTTGCATGGGGCCGCTGGGAAATGCAGTTGCCATGTTTGCCGGAGGGAATTCAGTCTATGGGTCAATCACGCTACTCGAGCGCTTGAATGAATATTTTATTGTCATTGTACATCCATACAACGAAATTAAGAGCCCCCCTCAGTATAAGCAGTTCTAATAAAAATAATCTATTGATAAAAAAACAATAAAAACCGACAATAAAAAGACAACAACAATAAAAACATGTGCGAGTTCAGGGTCCTTAACGCTGTCGGGAAGAAGCTGTTTCCGAGTCTATTTGTTTTTGCACTGATGCACCTGTAGCGCCTTCCTGAGGGCAACAGAGCAAACAGGGCAGAGCCAGGGTGGGTCTTGTCATTTGTAATATTTTGGGCCCTAGAGAGGCAGCGAGTTGCATTGATAATGGGTTGCCACACATACTGCTAGCACTAAAAGTACTATTTTTGCGGACCACTTCAGCACAGGTTTGCAATCTCTGAGCGCTTCTAGTTTCTGATGTTTTCATTTGTTGCTTCCTCCTTGACCTCTGCTGCATCCCCTGCAGGATGACCTGTGTCTCCAGGGCTACCATCGTCATGTTGCTTCTGGGTCCACTCCTGCTCCTTTGACAGTTGCTGAGCAGGAGTTACAGAGACTCAAAGCCAACGAGGTGAGCGTTCTCTCTGTGAAGGGCAAGCCAGATCAATCAGCCAATCAACTCATTTGCACGGGTTTCAGATAAGATAAGATACTTTATTTCGTCACACATACATGTACCTGTACACTGAAATTCATCCTTCGCATTTAACCCATTCCTGAGTGGTGGGCGGCCGCGGTGCAGCGCCCGGGGGCCAACTCCAGATTCTGAGCAAGTACCTTGGCTAGGCGCACTGACTGCAGCAGGTTAATTAGAGCTTTTTTGGTGGTGGAGGGAAACCGGAGTGCCCAGAGGAAACTCACGCAGACACGGGGAGAACATGTAAACTCCACAGAGAAAGGACCTGTCCCGGGTTGGGATTCGAACCTAGGACCTTCTAGCTGTGAGGCAGCAATGCTAACCATCGACCATAAAGTCGTTCGCACAGGTTTCTTGGTCTGGCGTAAACAGGATCGAGGCTTTTCAACGAAATCCCAAGTTCAAACAGATGGAAACGAGGCTTTGGCTAACTCAGACCGATTTCCATGGAATTGTTGATCTGAGTGCATTGTCCCTGTCAAAAAATACCCTTTACTTAGCTAATTTTAAATACCCTGAGGATAGCAGTCATGCCCACATTCACACACACACACACAGGGTCACAGACACACACTTACCTTTTTTTGCCATGGATAGATTTAGTTTTTCCACATTTCTTCCGTCTGCTCTTCTTCTTATAAACACATCTTATAAACAAACGTATATGTTATACACAGTATATATATAGAGCCTACAGCGGAAGTATTTTATAGTATACCTTGTTCTGGGTGCGATGTGGCACCGCGCTTTGATCTATGTTGCTGTAGCTGTACCTGTCGAGCTAACGCCGACTAAAGAGCATTCAATGGCAACTCCGTCTGCATGTCTTCCTTTAACTACAAGTTGTGCAGTGAACATTATATATAAAATTGAAACCTAAAATCCAGTAAATCAAGTGTGTCACCATGTTCATCATTCACCTGTTGGGGCAGCTGTTGCGCCGCAGTATATCAGTTATTGAGTGTTTTAATGCAAATTCCCTCTACTGGAGATTTTATTAACATACACCACTGATCGGCAGTTTGTTTGTGTTTTTTTTTTCATCTCGGCAGAAGTGAGTGGACGGCGTACTCTCGCGTACCACCCGCGCTACACCCCTGCACATGCACGTCACTCACACATAGTTAGTCCCGCACGCGCACACACAGACAGACACAGTCACACACAGCTGTGATGTGTACAGTACCTTGTGAGATCCATTTGACAAAGTTGTTTGTTTTTTTGTTTCCAGGATAAAGTGGTTTGGGTAAGTTCCACCCCCTGCTTGCTGTGCTGTGATCTTTTAGCAGTTTGGTACTGGATGGCTTTTACACAGAGAAGCCTTCAACTTCAACAACTTCTGTACTTACCTCCATTATAATGTTTACACCATAGACTGTATATAAAGTAGACGCAGCGTGCATGACGTCATCCCATTGCTTTGATCGAACTCGGGTTGTGCTGCCGACTGTACGCTGTCATTGTTGAAAGTACACATATATCCGGGACAAGGAGAGATAGAGAGAGCTATACAGTATATGAGAGAGAGACACCCCACATGCAACCTCTTCCGGTTGTACTGTCCGCTAGGGGCGTCAACGACAGAGTCAGAATGAATGGGATCCTATGGGAGCTGAAATAAAAAAATATTAACGCCAAATCGGACGTGTTTGTGAAATTATGACCCCCCCTCACACAATTAACTGATAATTATCCCGGCAATATCCATTAAAAATCAATTAGAAAATATCTTTAAATAGGTTAAGGCTGCTACGATTGGAATATTTGCATTGGAATTCCCACAGGGCTCGGTTTTAGGAGACTAGGCTCCGCCAGCCTGAGGCCCATACCAACCCGGAAGTAGGCACAGACATCAAAACGAACGCGGCGTCCATTTTTATATACAGTCTATGGTTTACAGTAATTCCGAGGAGTGTTTTGTGTCATTATTTTCCCATGTTTGGATTTAAACAAAGCTTTGGTGGGGCTTATAGTCAGTTGGTTCTTATACTCTGTGATGGGTTTTATTCAGGGGTGTTGAAAGTGAAAATGTTACAACTCTTCCCTTTGTTGACAGGACGAGCGTCGACGATCAACTCCGACTGGACGTGCCAAGGTCAGAAATGATGGACCACACCATGGAGATTAAAATTACTGTGCCACAACAAACACTAAAAAAAAAGTTGCGTCAACTGGTTTCACATAACTGCATCACATAGCTTCAACGAAACTATACAGCTTAAATTGGGCTTAAAAAGGTTACTACAACACAACTCTGTTGAGTATACTCGAAATAACAAAATATGGATTTCATTTTTTAAAATTATCTCTTTGGGGCACTTACGCCGCCTTGTATAAATTGGTGATTAAGTATGATTATGTTACTTATAGGCTACACAAATGCACCAAAATGTTATCACTTCTTCCGTTGGTCATTTCCAACAACTCTACGAAACTTCATTCAGATCTGTGCACAACTTTTTCAGTTATCCTGGCGACAGACAAAGCAACGCGACCAAAAACATAACCTGTTTCCGTTAGCACAGCCCCGGTGCGGGTAATTACTAGTTTACCAATACCGTCCTGTCCACCACTGTACCTATTGTAATGAGATGCACAAGCGCGGTGCATGCTGGGCTGACATCATTGGTGTCTCAGCCTGCACCGGCGCGGCCCTTAAATAGAGTCAGAACGAACCTTGGCAATAGCTGAGTTCAGCTATTGCCGATGTAAGTTCCTATTCCCAGCTCCTCCACGAGGAGACAGACTTTCGTTACATTGGTGTCAGGAAGTGGTTGACGGACCGCACGCGGTGGGTATGGCCGCGGGGCCGCTTGATCAGACGAAAGGCACCGTGGAGTTGGAGCGGCTCTCGGGACGAGAGCCATGTCGGGAGGGGGCAGTGTAATGAGATGCACCAGCGCGGTGCATGCTGGTCTGACACCGTTGGTGTCTCAGCATGCACCAGCGCGGCCCTTAAATAGAGTCCGAACGAACCTTGGCAAAGGCTGAGTTCAGCTATTGTCGATGTAAGTTCCTCTATTCCCAGCTCCTCCACGAGAGGACAGTCGTTCGTTACACTATGTTTACTAGTTCACTAATGGCCATGTTGCTGTCTCCAGGTGATGGAGTTTGGTATTGACAAGAGGGCACAGACGATGGGAGGTGGTCTGGCGTTCCCGTTACAGGATACTGCCAAGGAAGCCTTGAGACAACTGAAGAAGAAACGCATCAACTACATTCAGCTGGTATATCATCAGAGATGGGCACATTTTTCACAAGTTACTTTCTACTTTTACTCAAGTAAAATACTTTTTACTGAGATGTCAGCAATTCACCACTCGTTACATTAACTTGGCCTTTAGCGACACCCGTTGGCACATATGTTAGCATCATATCTCTCTCATTCTCTCTTGCTCTCTCTCTCAGTCTGTCTCTCTCTCGTGCGCTTTCTCTTTCGGTCTCTCTCTCTCTTTCGGGCGCTCTTTCTCTCTCTCGGGTGCTTTCTCTCCCTCTCAGGGGCTCTCTCTCTGTCTTTGTCCTTTATTTATTTTTTTTACTGAAAGTTACTCGGTACTTTCGCTACTTAAGTAACTTTTTAGTTAGTTAGTTTAGTACTATTTTACTTAACTATTTGGATGACTACTTTTTACTTTTACTTGAGTAATATTTTCCCGAGGTAACAATACTTTTACTTAAGTAATTTTTATGGCTACTCTGCCCATATCTGCTGTTGGCGCACCAATGAAGACTTTGCACCCAGCTCCCTCTATCTCTGACTGTCCTCGGCCACTCGCATGGTGTCACTCAGCCTGCAACTTGTCCATTCTTGGAAGTTGGAGGTTATCTTCCCATCGCTTTCTCTGTTCTCCTCTCTTCTCTTCCTTCCACTCGGCTGACACACACGCTAGCATGTGCAACATTTTGTTTACAAATGTTTCTCATATGTGCGTCCCGGCCTGTATGTGTGTCTCAGTGTATGTATATTTGCTTATGTGTGTGTTGTGTATAAAATTTCCCCCGGGGCATCCAGCAAATGCAAATGCGACAAGCATCTTAACAAGAGGCCGAGAGAGATCAAGAGACCAGCCTCACTGAATGCAAAGGCCCAGTGTCTCAACCTCTGCGTTCGCTGAGACTGTTGATACCCCAGGGTATTTGCAACGGGCCGACGACTGTCTGAACCAATGCCTCTGAGTTTCGGATGGGGGCCCCGACATACCAAACCTTCCTTAGACCGTAGCATGGGAACCCCAGACAACCACTTCAACACCTTGACACAACCAGTGAGACCAGCATGTCTGCTTCTGTGCATAAACCTTCGTATGTCAGTTTTTGTGCATGATTTTAGAGTTCCAAACCCAGAGCCTAAAATTGGCGTGGCTACATCGTCAGTGATTTTTCAGAATGGGTTCTTTGGACGTTTCGACCGTGTTCCTATGAATATCTGTATGTATGTGCTTGTATGTTTGTGTGCGTTTATGTCTGTGTGTGTGTGTTGACAGCGTCTGGACGTGGACAAAGAGACCATTGAGTTGGTCCACACCAACCCCACAGAGACCTCTGAGTTGCCGTACCGGATCCCCACAGATGCCCCTCGATACCACTTTTTTGTCTTCAAACACATGCACCAAGACACTTTGGAGGAGGCTCTAGGTACACCCCCTCCGATCTATCTGATCTGATCTTTCTCTTGGACTGCAGGCTGTATGTGGCTGCACTATTTTAGGAATTTTACACGCATTTGGAAGTAGCAAGGTGGATTGCCCTTATTTGGCACACCTCAGTTTCAGTGGCTCTGGCTCCTGCCTAAACTAATGAATAGATTTTTGAAAATAGATTGCAACTGAAGTTGCCTTGAGCCGTTTTACAGAAATAGTTTTGATTTCGAAACATGTTAATCTATAGAATGCACTAACAATTTGGCTAGCTGCCCTCTCGGACCTAAGCCACCCACTGTGGACAGTATTAGAGTTGTTAATAACAATTGTCCTTTAACGGAGGATGAGCGAGAGGAAAGAGAGATTTGAAAAATACCTACAAAAATTGTAAGTACATTCTCAATTAAGCTAAAGTCAATTTTAAGGTCTGGCAAGAAATGGCACAAAAGCGACTTGTCATCTTTTTTGCCTCTTTTTAATTAGAAATATGTTGAATGTCATTTGAAATGCTGAACAGAGAAAAATAGTGCCTACCAATCACAGGTAAATAGCTTCAGCTGTTATTGACCGGTTCCGTTTTGGCCCACATCAATATATTCGTGCACTGTGTGTCTGAGCAGTGCATCATGGGTAATTCACTTGGTCGTGGTTCCAGTGCAGTGCGCGTACAATACACAATGCTTGATGTCTGTATGATACGGCACAAGGATAGTCTTAAGGCCCATTTATACCCTCCGTAAATAACGTAAACGGAGAGCGCGCATACAGACTGCGGCATACAAAACACTTGTCGGGGGGTGGCACCCCCCATTTCGGGGTGTCTCCTCTCCGATCCTCTACCGCAATTAATCGGAACTGCAACGTTCCTTCCCACTGGGTGTCAGCACCGGCATTTCGATTAGACGGCCGAACGAACAACTGCCGTTGCCCGCCGCATCAGTAGCAGCACAGCGTCGGCCGAGAAACATCGGAACGGAGGAATGTCGAAATGGAGGCGTGTAACCCTTGTCGGGCGGGTGGGAGCAGAAAGTCGGGCTGGTATCCTACTGAGGCACATCGCTAGACACTTGCATTGTGTCTGGGAAAATCAGGGTTGCTGTCGGTACAGAATCAATCGACCAATCAGCGCGAACGTGGGGAGAGTTCGTACGGGCTGCGCAAGACATGTGCGGAATTCGTACGGGCTGCGCAAGACGAGGGCGGAGTTTGTACAGGCTACACAAGACATGCGCGGAGTTTGTATGGACTACGCGAGATGTGGGCGGAGTTCGGTTGTCACGACTCCACGCCGCTTGTCCCACCTACTGCACTGTGACTGGATAACACGATTTGATTGACACATTTTTTTAACGTTTTCCAACCCTGGTTTTACCAGACTCAATGCAAGCGTCTAGCGTTGTGCGATGCATGGACGATGCGTTGGTTCTGGCTCGCCAGGCTAGCAGAGAGCTAGAAGGATGCCAGGAAAGATCAGCTTAACTCCTATCAAGGTGGTCACGGGTGTGTGGCATTGTCCATGCAGGCAGGCAGCCAGCAAAGCACAGCACAATCCAAGCAATCCCATTTCTGCCGCCATTGTAATGGGAACGGTGACTAATAACTGATCCTGGCACAGGGATATATATCTATGGGTTTCATTTAATTCATTTCTGCTGGGTGGTTATCAAAGCTATGTGGGAGAGCAACAATTAGTCAATTAGTCAATGAGTAATCGATTATGAAATTAATCGACAACTAATGCAGTAATCGATTAATCGCTAAGAACTTGAATCATTGTTATTGTCGGCATTTTTTTGTTGTTGACACCACCACCTATTGGTCTACAAAAATTTTATATCACTTGATAATTTCTGAAAACCCAAAATATGATTCAAGTTGGTCAACAATATTTATAAAAAAATATGAAGATGAAGACAACTATTAAAATTTTACCGTATAAATTAATTGTTATGAGTTTGTGTCCGAGTAATTAACTTAATTGTTGTACATCTGTTTGCTAACACAAAAACAAAATTAAATACATTGCATGTTGACAACATTAATTCCTGTGTCGCTGTGAATATTTGGGGGATTTTTAAAAGTCAAAATATCTAACCGATTATCGTTTCAATAATCAGAAATTAATTGACTGTTGAAATAATCGAGAGCCAGGGATATGAAGGAGACAAAGATGTCGGGAAGACAACTTTCAGTTCTCTCGAAACAGAGAACCCAATCTATCACAATTTCTGTTTTGCAAAATGACAAAAGTCTGACTGTAGTCAACAATTACAAATTACTTAAATTTTCTTCCACGTCAGACACAGTAACCTAGTAAGAATAATGTAATGTCTGCAAATATCTGGAATCATTATTTGTGAAACGTTTTACCTGTAAAAAAGATATTTGACATATAAGTGTAATCATATATATAGTATGTCAGCATTTGTCAGTATAAATTATATATAAAGAATTGGTTATTATCAATGGGGCATGTTGTAGGTTATCTTTGTTTAGTATGTGTGGTTCTGTCTTTCGTGTTTTTGTGTGTGCATGTGGGGTTGTGTCTGTGTCTGTGTGTGTGTGTGTGTGCGTTTGTGTGTGTGTGTGTGTGTGTGTGGTTACTGGTTATGTGTGTATGTCTGTGTTTGTGTAAGTGTGTGTGTCTGTGCGTTTGTGTGGGTGGTCTGTCTGTGTGTGGTTGTGTGTATATGTCTCTGTTTGTGTGCCTGTCTGTGTCTCAGTGAATTTGTATGTGGTTGAGTGTGTATGTCTGTGTGTGTGTGTGTGTGTGTGTGCGTGTCAACGAGTGTGTAGCCTTAGCAGCAGAAGGTATTGTTAGCTAAAAAGCTACTTGTGGTAATTTGAGAAAGTGTGAATTAATAATTAGCTCACGACAACCTTAGAAAATCGACACAGAAGGCAGTTAGAGATATAACCAACAGACGTATACATATAATAGAATATATAAAATCTAATATATAAATATTTTTACATTTTAAACAGCATCTTTAAAATAACAAATATTATGTAGCACTTTTTTTTTTAAGGATTAGTCAGAAACTGGATTGAAGAGACCGGGGGTAGACAAGTCGACGAGCGTAGTCGAACTTGCGACACTGCGGACGCTGCGGTAGACACAGCGGCACTAATGTGAATGGGGTCGCGTTAGGTGCAGTGTCCTTAAACACTTGACCAGCATGGACCCCATTATGTAGCACTTTTTAAAAAAAATATTTAAAATAAAAATAGCGTTGGATGGTTCGATCGCCTGATCAGTTCTGAGACTGACGATCTGGACTTGGTATCGGTTGACTTTGAAAGACTTGGACGAAGAAGAAAGAAATACTAAAATAAACACATATTTGCCTTTTTATTGCACCACTTATGTTGTTTGGACTTGAGCAGCAAATAACCACAGAGGAGCATAAGAACCTAATCTCTTGTTACTGCATGCATATGTCTCAAGGAGGAAACACTCACACTGTGTGTGTGTGTGTGTGTGTGTGTGTGTCTGTCTGTCTGTATGTGTGTGTGTGTGTGTGTGTATGCATGCCTGTCTTGTTTGTGTGCATGTGTGTATTTTTGTCTGTGTGTGCATGTGTGAGTGCACATGTGTGTGTGTGTGTGTGTGTGTGCGTGTGCGTGTGCGTGTGTGTGTGCGTGTGCGTGTGTGTGTAGTGTTCATCTACTCCATGCCAGGATACAGCTGCAGCATCAAAGAGAGAATGCTCTACTCCAGCTGTAAGAACAGACTGCTGGATGAGGTGGAGAAGGACTTTCAGCTGGAGGTCACCAAGAAGGTCAGGAATCCCTCAGAACCACAGCAACCTCATCACAATCAGAACCACAGCAACCTCATCATTATCAGAACCGCCTACATCAGTCCTACCATCATCAGAACCACAGCAACCTCACCACCATCAGAACCACCTAGATCAGTCCTACTATCATAAGAGCCACAGCAACCTCATCCCAATCAGAACCACAGCTACCTCCTCACAATCAGAACCACCTACATCAGTTGATAGTAGTTCATCACAACCACAGCAACCTCATCATAATCAGAACCACCTACATCAGTATTACTACTATCATCAGAACCACAGCAACCTCATCACAATCAGAACCACAACAACCTCATCACCATCAGAACCACAGCAACCTCATCACCATCAGAACCACAGCAATCTCATCACAATCAGAACCTCCTACATCAGTCCTTCCTACTATAATGTTCTACTACTGTATTACTTGTAATCAGTAACATAATCCCACTAATACATTATAAAAGTAATGACAGGATTACATTCCATTACTTTTAGATTACTTTTAACTACAATCTGAATAAAACAAGTCAAAAAATGCATGAATTCCAACATTTTTTATAACATAGTTTTTGTAAAGGCTTTAGCTATACATGTGTATTTTTAATCAAAATGCTACAGCACTGCTGTATTGACACACATACACAATGATGGTAACTCCAAGACATGTGTGACCCCTAGTGGGCTTAAAAATGCTCTCCTAGGGCTGGCCGGCCCAGTGGCGTAGCGGTTAAACACGCTGTGCCGAGAGGCAGCCCCACACAATAGTCTTGTTGCTGTGGCTTTCAGGCCCATTCATACCTCATGTAAACTACGGATACGGGTTCGGATGGAGTGTTTGACATGGATCTGGGGACCTTATGATTACGTGCGAACGGATGAAACGGAGCAATACTACCGGAAAATATAGGGGTGCTCTTGAGTATCAATAGCTGTTGTTGCACACGGTAACGTAATAGACCCTCGGAGGTATGAAGACTGCAACGCGTGGAACGTACGGACAGATTACTACGTAATGGGCTACACGTAGGGTATGAATCAGCCTTAAGACCGTAGCGCCGAGAGATCGCTTCCCCTCACATATACTGCACGTTATATCACACTAGCGCTGTCAATAAAATCAAAAGTTGGGGCTTGCGGCAGAACAATTATTTGAAAAAAAGAAAAAAAGAAAAGATGTTTTTTTTTGCGTCCCCCGACAGATGGAGATCGACAGCGGTGAAGGACTGACAGAGGAGTTCCTGTATGAAGAGGTTCACCCAATGGAACACACTCTGAAACAAGCCTTCTCCAAGCCCCGCGGAGCCGCCGGGAAACGGGGGAACAAGCGCGTCATCAAGGGCGAGAACGGAGATGACTGCTAGACACACATCCACACACACACACACACACACACACACACATACAGATGTGCACACACATAGACCGTATATAAAGTAGACGCAGCGTGCATGGCGTCATCCCATTGCTGTGAACGAACTCGGGTTGTGCCGCCGACTGCGCGCTGGCATTGTTGAAAGTACCCGTATATCCGGGACAAGGAGAGATAGAGAGAGCTATACAGTATATGAGAGAGAGACACCCCACACGCGACTTCTTCCGGTGGTACTGTCCGCTAGGGGCGCCAACGACAGAGTCAGAATGAATGGGATCCTACGGGAGCTGAAATAAAAAATATTAACGCCAAATCTGACGTGTTTGTGAAATTACGACCCCCCCTCACACAATAAACTGATAATTATCTCGGCAATATACATTAAACAATACATTTGGAAGGATCTTTAAATAGGTTAAAACAGGCTGCTAAGATTGGAATATTTGTTTTGGAATTCCCATAGGCCTCGGTTTTCTGAGACTAGGCTCCACCAGCCTGAGGCCCATACCAACCCGTGTCCATTTGTATATACAGTCTATGGTGCACACATCAAAACATGCTGTACAGCCCTGTGCAGACAGAGCTATTCTGGACAGAGCACTCGTTAAAGCAGGGGCCTCAAATTGAAATTAGAAGTATGCAGACGTTGCCGAAATGCATTCAAGGAACGAAAACGAAAACCGAAAACAAACAGAATTTTGTGGGAATTTACGAGGAGCAGAAACGGAAACGAAAAAAGGTTTCTTCAACTGTTCCAGAACAGAAATGGAACATTATGAAATCCACAAAACCGGTTAAAAACGTTTTTTTTTTCTCTTTATATTTTAACATATCCTATTTCCAGTTGTGCATCCATCCAACTTTCACTGTCAGTCATCAAGACAAAGCGAAAGTAATGGCGTTTTAAACCGGGTTTTCATGTTAATACAGTTGCAGTGAAGTTTGAAAGTCCAAACTAAATTTTTGCGTTGCCTGAACCGTTCCGAACGGAACGTTTAAAAAATGATTTCGTTTTCAAGCCCTGGTTTTGGCTCCAACAAGGCCCCTGAATTAGAGATACTCTGTCTGTAGTTAGATCTATTCTGTCTGTACGGGGGCTCTCTGTCTCCAAAGCATATACGTTTGCTGATAATATACATTGGATGTGTGGCTTTTTAGATGAACAGACACAGATTCTGTAGAGGTGAGGTCATCAACTGATAGAAAACAATACATACACTAAAACACAATATTTTTGAGTTCTTATACGCATTAAGTGTCACTAATAAGACAGGGGTCATGATTTAGTTTGTTAACTGTCCTGTCTTTATTATGAGAACCTGTTTGTATTTTGTAGATCACAAATGTCTGGTTGACTTGACTCATAAACGGACCAAAAGATTCCTTTGTATCCTTGACCTCAACATTAACTGGGAACTTAGTCAACCAAACTGAAATAAAATGCTTTAAATAAACTCAGTTTTACTAAACCGTTCAGGCTGTGTGTGTGTGTGTGTGTGTGTCAGTCAGACCGCGTTTTATGTTATGTGCATGTGTGTGTGTGTATATATATATATATATATATATATATATATATATATATATATATATATATATATATATATATATATATATATATATATATATATATATATATATGTGTGTGTGTGTGTGTGTGTGTGTTGATATATTA
>OMKY01048732.1:2180-22525 GCA_900302395.1 Bregmaceros cantori | reverse complement strand
TCACAGGAGCTGGCCCCTATCCAATAAAGTATTGGATAGGAGACTACGGAATGTTTAGACTCGCATACTATGGGTTGCCTGTTCGAGGAAAGCTACGCACGAACAGGTGGGAGAAAAGATCGTATTACCACATCACCCGACTGTCGGTCGAAACCCATAAACCGCATGGGTAAGAGGCGGAGTACTAAACCAGAATGGAGATCAAGCGATACTCAGCCTCAAGGTATCCATGATAATGCCAGCAGGTCGAACGGCATCGATCTGCTGGAATAAATAGGGAAAGCCACGGCTGCTAGTCGTTAGCATTAGCACTCTTCTTCGTGGCTTCCGCCCGAGACGGCGCCCAGCGCCTTAAGGACTTAGCGCCCTCTAGCCGCAAGTCTCAGGCAACAACAAGTGGCGCCGGATCGCCACCCATGACAGTTTTTGCGACATGAAGTCATCCGTTTCCAGCCAGCTTGCTGATAGATATTGTTGGTATATCAACGTCCCATCTCCATTATTGTCCATTAAACAATGTCTCAGCCAGCCTCTGTAGATGCAGACACTTTATATTAACGTTCCGCTATAAGTGGTTAACTAATGGTTTGTAGTGCATCAAACAATAATAAAACAATTGTATAATACCTACTAAACATGTTTTGTATATAATAATGCATTAATAGACATACAACTAAAACACTCTATATACATGTTTAGTAAGTGTTATACAATTGTTTCATTATTGTTTAATAAGCGCTAATAATAATTGCACTACAAACCATTAGTTAACCACTTATGGCGGAACGTCAATATAAAGCTCAGACACACAAAACAGGATTTTATTAGGCTTGTATCACCAGATACAACCCTAATTGTATCTGGTGATACAATTAGGGTTGTTGATTGAAAGTAAATAAATGTGTGTTTTTTTTACTTTCAATCAACCTTAGGTTCTAAAGCCAATGAGAGCTACACAGCTGTTATGAAAGAACAGCTCCGGTCATTCGAGGAACAGCGGGAGCTTTCCTTAGACAGCACACCTGGGCAGTCTCCAATCAAAACGGTCTCCATTTTGAAATAAAGACCCTTGTAAATGATGCAATCAAACTATAAAATTGGAAAAGACAGAACTGAAAAAAAAAATCTAGAAAAGACAAACTTTAACAAAACAAGAATGAAATGGCTACCATTGGCAACCTTCCTCCCCACAAGCTGCAATCAAAATCCTAAAATTTAAAACCTAAGAACATCAGCTGGGGAATAATGTACGCGGCATTCCGGACAAAAAGGAATATATGCTTGAAAAATGAATTCATTTCTACGAAAATGTCAATATAACACAGCCTGACTGGTAATATGCTATCAATCGCCAGCACCTAACTATGTCCATTGTATTTGGTCCTATATAATGGACGTGAAGTAGTAAGGTAATCAGTTGACCGTACGCATACTTCACGTACAGTGTATCACCATACGTGATACCACCAAAATGTCTGCCGCCGCCAAGCCGCGACGTCACGTTCCAAGAAGCCCTGTTTTGCCCTCTACCTCCTCCATGTAGCTAACCTGGAGAACATGGACACGGCCACCAGGCCCAGCAGTATCTCCAGTCCATGGAAGCAGAGGAGGATGCAGGAGATGATGAACTCAAGGCGCAGTACCAGCGTCTGGAGCAGCAGGAAGTACACCGCCAGTGCAGCACACGGAATCAGCAGTAGTATGGACACCACAGAGGAAAGTGCCCGCTCACACAGGTTGCCTTTCCAACCTGGATGAATGCACATACACAGGAAGGTTTGGTGTGTCTGGGCCTCCCTCCGAAACTTGGTTCAGACAGTTGTCGGCCCGTTGCAAACACCCCGGGGTATCAACAGTCTCAGCAGACACAAAGGTTGAGACATTAGGCCTTTGCATTCATTGAGGCTGGTCTTTTGACCTCTTTCGCATTTGCTGGATGCCCCGGGGGAAATCTTATACACAACACACACTCGTGTATTGTGTCTGAAATCACTCCTTATCGGCCATCCTCTACTCCATATATAGTGCACTCACTTATTGCGATTGCATCACTTGCACGTCTGCGGGAGGAGCGTGTTAATGCTAGAGGATCGGCCTCGGGTGTCAGCCACGGCCCGCTCATGCGGGCTCCGCGGACCGGCGTGCGCGCATCACGCACGCGCGTTTGTGGGCACGACCGAAGGTTGACACTTGCGTCAAAACAGCAAAAAAATATTCCTTGGCGCTTATCGATTATAAAATAATTCAGCAACAAATTTCATCATCGATTAGTCGCGTTGCGATTGACCAATTGACTAATTGGTCAATCGTTGCACCCTTACCTACCATAGAAAATCCTGAGGGCCTCAAGTGCCACCAATTGTAGAAGTAGAACCACATCCAGAATGAGGTTGTCAGAAGGATACGGCAGTAACAGACCTAGACACAAATACATTGCATATCAAACAAAAATCATCATTATCATCATTAGGGTGGATTCGCTTATGTGGGGCCTAGTGTGGGACACATAAGCTCCAGTGGCTCCAGCTCCTCCCTAAACCAATGAATGGCAGTGGAACTATGGTAAAAGCAAACTATGGTAATGTGTCTAACATTACGTTCCACTTTATGCAACCGACTGTCCCGAATTAGGAAGATGCAAAAAATGGACCACATTAGGGCAATCCACTCAATTTTTCACTATCTCCAAATGTGCTCCAACGTGGGTTATCGTTCTCCAGAGGCACTGATCCTGTGTTGTTCCGTTTAGGGTCGATAGGCCGAATCCTGACCATTCGTAGATGTTGGCGCACCAGTGTTTGGGCTGTCTGCCTCTGCTTCTTTTACCTTACAATAACACTTCAAGACAGTTTTGTTAGGTCGATTTGGTAGTGCTTTATATGATCAGTCTGTGAAGTTTATTTTTTATGTGATCTGTGGGTTGTCATACATCACAAACTCACGTAGGGTGGATTGCCCTAATGTGGACACTTTTTCGCAGCTTTTTAATGCGGGACAGTCAGTTGTCTAAGGAAGAACAGTGAAATGCAGCGTTGAACAGTTTAACTTAATGTTAGAGTTTGCTTTTACCATAGTTCCACTGACATTCATTAGTTTAGGGAGGAGCCAGCGCTACTGGAGCATAGCAGTGGCCCACTCTGGGGCAATCCACCATACTGTGGTACTACACACACGCGTTTGTTTGATTGCTGTCTGTTCTCATGGAAGTGATTCATTTAAAAAATCCCCCTACCCCCCAAATAGTATGGGGCGTAACAGGGCGTAATAATGCATTGCACCAACTTAAGTAGAAGTCAGTAACACTGCCTGACCTTCTCCAGAAATTTCTAGAAGACAGCAAAATTCAGGGTCACACTCATCACAACATGCTTTGAAGAAGCAACACAAAGCCAAAACCATCAAAGCCATCATACTACTACACGATCACTGCAATATTTTACAGCTGGTAACGTGTTAAAGAACAATTAATGTGATTTTGCTCACCTGTGGTTGTCAAGCTAAAGCTATAATTTGTGCCTCTTACTTCCCAATCACAAGCAGCTATACATACATGGAATTGGGGATGGGACACATATAGATATACACACACACATAATGAACATGCATAATAAAAAATGGGTACCTTTGTAGATGAAAATCAGAGCTTCGGCCAGGAAGTAGGCTGCCAAGTACCAGCAGTTGAGGTACAATAGGATTTGAAGTGGCGTAGACGACAGCTGGAGAAGGTTGAGGAACAATCTAGCCATATGCGCACGCATGTGCATTCGTCTGGCACGACAGGCTGATATGTGCGTGCACTTCGTTCAGCACTCCAACAGAATTTTTTTATAATACCAATTTCAACACCCCGACTACCAATAGTGTTGCAGTATTCTATTATTTAATAACGCTGGATGTGATTGTCCAACTTGGATCTCACCAGGCTATTTTTGCATGTATTATTCGATACCAATGTATTACATGAATTGTCTAAGGTGAATTGTAATGATGGGGCACGCAGAGGCACCGTGAGATCTAGAGCAAAAAGTCCATTAAACATAAAATACAACAATATGATACTTTGTCTAGGAAGGCAAAAACAGACGCTCATTTTTTACACAGTGGCTAATGCACTCCATGCTTTGAAAAGGATACGATCTGTCTCGCTGCGAAAAAGCAAATACATCAGATTAAAACACCCTGCATCATAATGAACATGCTGACACAATGCCACAGTACGCTGAAGTTTAAAACGTTACACTGCGCTAAAACGTAACTTCTATCGCGGTAGTTAATATACTCACCGGCCATCTCTAATCACCATAGAAACGGCTTGGGAGAAGCGGAAGTGACGACATACGCTAACCAACAAGTACGCCCCCTTGTGGCAAAACTCAGTATTGCACAATGAAATGAATAGCTGTAGAGTATCCCAGTGGTTTATTTGGTGGTTCAGTGACTCATTGAAGTATTATTGACATGGTTGCACTAGTGGGGTGACTAGTGATTTGAGTGCTTTAACATTTAAACCAGTTGCCACCTGCACCAAAAAGGTGCAATAGAAGAAACTAAATCAATGAAACCCATAGGGTGGTTGGAGCCACTGCAACATTAAATGGTTGTTCAATAAATAGCACAGTGGATAATCTAGTGCTTCGGTGACCTTCATTCATTGAATATTTGCAAAGGTGCAGCCTACTCGTGATTTGAGTGACTTTACTTTCTGAACTCTGTATGGTGTAACTGTTGTCTTGCACAATGGTTTGTCGCATCAGCCTCATTATCCCGTTTAGTGGATTAAGGTGGTTAATATGATAAACAAGGTTATCATATCAGCACTGCACTTGGTACTTTCTAGTTAGAGCAATTGTTATTGTCTATTGCATAACCAATAACCAGATATACATATATTTGTATACATGTACATGTTCTCATGCTGAAATCATGTTTAATGGCTCTGTACGGTCTGTACTAAAATACTTTGGAGGTCGTAAGATCCGCCAGCAGCGGAGGAAGAATGCAGGCAGGATCACTCCAAAGTGCTCAATGTGATATGGGTTTATTCCACATAGGACTGGTTCACAAAGAGACAGAGCCTTGTCGGCTCATTGCATTTATAGACAGAACACAGAACATTCCAGACAGGTGATATCACAATGATAGGCTGAACGCTGTCGGGCAGCCCCATGTGATCTCCCATGTGTCATTGTATCAGTCTAAACAAGACATCCTGTATATTGCTTGATAATTCTATTAATTGTGGATCCACCACAATACAATTAATTCATCTATATATCAAACAGCCCAAGTGATCACATTTCCAAGTTTATTTAAGATGCTATAACCTCACCTTGTTGTTGCATGAATTGCGCAACATCTGCGTGGATGAGAGTTGTTGACTCCAGCCAGCAGAAGTCGGGACTATGTGTGTCATCATAGGATAATGAGGCACCCATAGAAAGTGACATGACGCGTTCGGCACCCACATTGTTTGGCAAACTCGACTGTGATCTGGGGGTGCGGGGTCTGGTGCAAGCTGGGGTTCCGTAGCAAGCCACTGAGAAGCCAGACATTCCATTCTGTCCGGTACAATATTGTGAATTCCCCTGTACGAAGGGAATGATTATGTCTTCCGTTCAGGATGTCGTTCTTTCCTGGTGCACAGTAGAATTAGTATAATAATATTATTAATCATACCGCTAGTATCACTTTTTATAGAATATGACATGCCGTGGACGTCATGGCACACCTGAAGTTAATAGTTTAGCGTTAACCCTTAGTTGTTACAAGAACTCATTGGGTCCTCATGCGTTTTTAATTTTGCCTGTGATCATGCTACGGCAAAATTAGTAGGTATATAGAATGCGTTTTTCACTGAAGTTCGATATCACAATTTAAAAAAAAAAGATTCCCCACATTGTGTAGATCTTTTTACATCTTTTGCGTGATGAGGACTTGAGTCCTTGTAGCACCTAAGGGTCAAGAGTAATACAATGTCCTTTTCAGTAAATGTTGTCAACATAAACTTACTCAACTGCCACAGCAATTATGCATACCGGCTGAATTGAGTGTTGTGAATGTTTGCCCTATGAAAGTCTAGAACTGGGAGACCCCCATCTTCCGAAATTGCTATTAAATCACTATTTTCAGAAAAAAAGTATGGGTCGTTTAGGTGTTACGGTTAGGGTCAGGTGTTGACCCAAAACCCAAGGGATGTAACCGCTAGATAGATAGATGTCAACATCTATCCACCTTCTCAGGTGGACCAGGATAGCTTCCTTTGGTGTGAACTGGGTTTCAGTGTGTGCAGTCATGTGAGAACTCACACTATACCAGAGTAATGAAGAGCTCTGATGCAAAAGAGCCCTAGCCTGGCAAGCCAGACCCAATGCATCGTCCACGAACTGCACATCGCATTCAGCGTCTAGCGATGTGTAATTCGTGGACGATGCATTGGGTCTGGCTTGCCAGGCTAAAAGAGCCCTAAGGTGCATACTGCAAATTGGGTGACGCCCAGCAATTCCAATGCCCGGCTATACAGGGGTATGGCCAATTGGCCACACAACCTAGACAACTTTCGTTGTCAGATTGCATTGTCAATTTTGTCTTTAGAGGGAAAGGGTGTTCTTTACCAAAAACAACACATTGACTACTGTGAGGCAAAGCAAGGGGCCACTAGTAATGTTTCAGGTACAGGAAATCCCCAGAACGTGGGATTTCCATGAACGAACAGGCCTTTAGAAATGTGTGAGATATTGAACCTTCAAACAGCAAAATAATAATCCCAAGGATTAACAATTTATGACATTATAATGACAGGAACTGCAATTTACACACAGCTTCATTTAAATTAACCATTTATTATTATTCATGGTCACAAAACATAGAAATATGTATGCATGACAATAACACCATGCACATCCTAACGGGGAAACAATTTGAAAAATGGCATTTACAACATCAGTCCTTGCGAGTTGCAGCAGTTGGTTAGTGGTCATCTCTAACTTCAGGGTTTGTCCACAGTGAGGGCCTGATGAAGAAAGTAAATAATGTTATTAATCAGACTATTTTAGTTAAATAAAAGGAACATTAGACTTGACAGTTATCCCAAAAATGCACAAGGTTCACAAGACGACTTTTGATAACGGCAGTAATTTATTATTATTATTTTTAAAATCTAAACTTCTTAAATCTTCAACTTAGCAAGAAATAAAATAGGCTCTTCATGACATTTTTTTGGAGCAATATCTCGATTACTGGATCAAACTCCAAACTTTCAGAATTTTAGAAGAATGTTTAATTAGGTAAAAAAAAGGTTAATGATTAAAAACTAAGATTATATTTATGTTTTTTAATCATCACCACTTAAATATAGGCTGAACTAGAGCGAGTTCCAAATAAAAAGTTCAAAACTTTGAATTTCTCAAGTTCAATTCTAAAACTTCACTACCAAAAGGCCTAGACATTTTTTGCATTTTTGGGTGATAGCTGTTAGTTTGAAAAAAAAAAAAAAAAAAACAGGAGACAAAATGTGTACAGCAATGACTGTTCTATAGATTTTATTCATGGAAACTCAGCTATAGGAAAGCTTGATTTAGGCCTGGTCAGCTAGGGTTAAGCAAAGCACAAATAAGGAACAGAAGCGATCACTAGTTGCAGCAGTTGCTTTTTGACGCCAGCAGTTGCTTTTGTTCCGTCTGAACACACCGTAAGGGGTGTTCAGACTGTGTTCTGTATGTCGGTACCAGACATACAGATTATTTTTCCTACCTGCACCATGCCACGGTGGGTCGGAGTCCTACAGTGATCCTCCATTGCTTCCTTCTCTGTGATAAAGATGCACCGACACAGGCTGCACAGGTAGCCAGTGACTGGCTGGATAAAGTGGGTCCCTGCCAAAGACAATTTCCAATTTTGTCAAAGTACTGGTAGTTTGATCAACTGTGCCAATACTCAAAGGTATTCTGTAAAGATTTTACTGATTTTGACAAATATATTCCATTAATGCCTTCTTTTTCATTTACACTGGAATTGTACTATTCAAAAGTTGGATCAAAAAGGAGGCCTGTGCCTTTTCCGAGGCACTGGCCACTGAGTGTCACCTAAGGTAACGCAGTATGCAGACACTTACCAATAGGGCAGTCAGGTCCTTGGGCATTACAATCTTGGTCTTCGTCAGTCGGCGGTACAGAGAGTTCGTCTTCATTCTCTTCTAGCAGTGGCATCTCTGGCCCTAGCTCTGATGGCTCTGCCCTAAAGGATGTTTCGGGAAGAGACATTGGCTTCAAAGCATCTTCTGTTTCAGCAGATACCGCAGACGGCGAGTTTGGAGCAGACGTTTTCAGCACTGAGTCAACAGTTTCCAGATCCACTTTAGTCGATTCCATGGCTTCGACCCCTAGTTCATCAACGGATGATTTGGATTGTAGAGCCAATGCAGGTTCTGTCCCTGGTTGCTCAAGCTGCGATAGGTCATTATTTGATTCTAGAACCTCTACACCCGATTCTACAACCATCCGTGTTTCAGATTGGAGGATTACATCGGAGGACATCATTTCTGCCCCATTTCGGAGCAGACCAAGTTCTACATTTTTGTGTGGCTCCAGGACCTCTTCTGTTGATACCAATTGGAGATTTGCATCAGGCTCAACGTCTCTTGATGCTTGGACTATTGTATCCGTTTCCATTGCTGCCTCATCCAATTCACCAGCATGTGTTTTGGAAACATCTTTGTGTAGCTTTGAATTAGACACAGATTGATCTTCATGTTCTTTTTCGTTCATCTGGGGAAGGAGCGATTCAGTGACAGCTACAGAGTCAAGCACATCAGATTCTTGAACCTCAATTCCTGACACTACAGACAGAGATGTAGCCAGGGAAGCTTTTGTATTGTGCTCCAGCGGTGAATCTTCTCTTGGTTGTTGTAGGTCAACTCTTGGCACAACTGCTACAGTATTGGATTCTACAACTTCTACACCCGTTTCAATCACATGCGCTGAGGCAGAGCCATTCACATAGACTTCAGAAACATTTGTTCCCATTTGTAGCTCCTCGCCAAGATCCACAATAGATGTATCACATTGTGTCTTTGGGCACAAAATCTCTTCCTGTGGTTGCATAGGCATCAGCGATTCAGTAACTTTTGTTTCAGGTACTTTGTTAGATTCAAGAATTTCAACAGCTGGAAGTGGTGTTTCGCCTCCAGATATGGTAATGAATTCATCTGCTTCTAGAACTTCAACTCCCGGTTCAACAACAGATGAAGACTGCGCAATTTCTGCATCATGTTCTAAAGTTTGTGCTGCTGGCTGTCGTGGTTCTGTTGTGGGTGCTGTAATTGACATATTTGGGCTGAGCACATCTACACCAGGTTCAACACCCAATATGGACTGGGAATGGAAAACACTTATATTGCTTTCAAGAACATCTGCCAGTGGATGTAGCAGATCGTCTCCCAACTCCACAACAGATTTTTCTGATCTTCCTAGCTGTGGAACCTCTTCTGTTGGTTCCACAGCAAATGATTCAGGTATGTTCATTGGAATAGATTCATTGGTTGTGCCGGTGTTAATGGGAATCCCACTGATAGTTTGTCGGGTTGCAGACTTCTGCCGTGCGCCCCGTGCACGCCCTCTGCTGCGGCCCCTGCCACGCCCCCTGGTCATTGGAGCTTTTGCTGGAGATTCATCCTTAATGGGCTCCACTATGAGGATCTCTGGCACAACAACCTCATCTTCACGACTGTTGCATTGGCTCACTGCTAGTCCCTCAAGTGGCAGATCTACTGCACCCGCAGAATTTCTTTCGTCTTTATTTCCCTGAGGCACAGAAGCCAACACAGAAGACTCTAAAACCTCAACTCCTGGTTCTACACCAGACAATTGAACACTTTTTGAATCAGATTTCAAGACATCTAATCCTGATTGGCTTTGCTCCCTCTCCGGTGCTGTAACCATAATATTTGATTCAAGAGCTTCTATGCCAGCTTCAACACCCAAGGCACATTCTAAATGGGAAATACTTGAATTGCCTTCCAGAACCTTTCGGTCAGACATCTCATCTGTTGTTTCTACTTCTGCCGCTTCGTATAGATGGGAGCGTTTTGCACTGGTTTCATCATCTTCCTCACTAGGCTCAAGATTTCCACTCGTTTGTCGTGCACCCGGCTTTTTGTTACTCCGCGCACGGCCTCTACCACGCCCCCTGCCACGCCCCCTTCCGCGCCCTTTAATGGTCGGAGGCTTGCCGATGCTTTCATTTTCAGCTGAAATGGCATTTAAATTGGGCATTTCGTGTTCACCAGTATCGTCTTGGCTTGACTGTTCCCTGATCAGCTCCGACTCTGGTTCTTCGGGTGGAGAACAGCCCAGATTGTGCACAGGTGATGCCGAGCCATCGTCTTCCCTTCCAGCAGGCAGAACACTTGGACTGGAAGTTTCCTTGCCGTATATAGCTCCGGGTTCCGATTGTGGTTCCGTATGTGGAGGGGATGCATGGCCGCGTGTACTCCTCCTAGTGTTTCTGGTAGGTGGATTCATTGCTGGGCCTGCCCTTTTCCGGCTGCAGGAAAAGAAACTATGATTATTCTTTGCTCTTTACAATGATCACAGAAGCAACAAAAAAAAACAACAATATATCCGAAATACAGCTAGTACAAGTTGGATCAATGAAAATGCCATGAATATTGCCTAAAGATGGCACTGTTCACACACATCAACACTGAACTGTGGCAACAACGTATGGTTATTTTGAATATCGTATAACCACCATAATTAACTCAAAAGTGGCCCATTGCTTTTGAAGTGTTTCTATGTGACTTCTATATGGACCGTTACTATTAAATTAGGAGGACTTAGATAATCTACAACAATCTACACTGCAGCAAAACAAAGAGCTGAAGGCTGCATTTAGATGGAACATTTTCCTAAAAGTAACCTTGTTAATTGTGGTAATTATAGTCACACAAAAAAGAAATCAAAAACGAAACAAAAAAAATACCCTCTTCTGGTGGCCGTGTCTGGGGTCTTGTGTTCTTGTGTGACTTCCAATTCACTGGACAGTGGTTCCGATACAACATTAGACTGCTGAACCTCACCACTTTGCTTCTCATTTGAGATTTCACATATGACATTGTGGTCATTTTCCTTTACTACTTCACCTTTTGGAGGCAGGGCATCTGGTGTATTATGTGCAGTAGATGACTCACAAAATGCCATTTCAACAGCAGAATTGGACTGCAGCTCTTCCGTAGTTTGATTCTCAAGGTTTGGGGCCACAGGCACAGATGCTTCCCCACTTGCTGACGTTTTGGTTTCGACCGAAATTTTTGCTTTATGCATTTCCACACTTGGTATAACGTCTTGATTGGTTTCAGAGATCTTAGTAATCAATGAACCTTGTCCGTCATTCAAGTTTCTGCTGGGAACATCCAAAGCTGGAGCACTATCATTCAATGCCTCAGCTTTACCATCCCCACTTTCTGCTTTAATTAGGCTTTCTTTGGTGTCCTCAGTTTTGTCCAGCATTTGCTTGCTATCAAATTGCTTTGACTTGTCCACCTTTGTGTCATCAGGCTTCTTGCTTGTCAGCTTTTTGTCATCAGGTGTATGGTCAGTCTCTGCAGTCGAGGAACTTTTCGCCACAGTGATACCCTTGCTAGGAGCATCCTCGCTTCCAGCTTTGCTTGGGCTCTCTTTTTTGTCCTTTGTTTTGTCACTTTTGTCCAAACATTGTTTGCTAGTATACTGCTTTGAGCTGTCCAGATTTGATTTGCAAACAGACTTCTTGTTTGCCAGTTCTTTGTCATCAGAAGCCTTGTCTGTCTTCATTGTACCGTCCTTTTCTGGCTGCACTTTTCCATCAACTTTAGATTTGCTCAGACTCCCCTTGCAGTCCTTCGAAAGCAGATTTGGTTTGCATTCAGATTTCTTGTTTGCCAGTTCCTTGTCATCAGAAGTCTTTATAGCACTGTCCTTTCCTGGTTGGACTTTTCCATCATCTTTTTTAGATTTGCTCAGGCTCTCCTTGCCGTCCTTCGTTTTGTCATGTTGTTCCAGAGTTTGCTTGCTACCAGACGACTTCTTCTCCTCTGGCCTTTTGTCGCCTTGCTTGAGCTTGTCGGATGTCGTTTCATCTCTCCGCTTTCCAGACTGATCTTCTCTCCTCTCTTGTTCACGGCTACCCGATCGCCTTCTCTTCTCTCCTTCACGGCTACCCGATCGCCTTCTCCTGTCTTCCCGTTCACGGCTACCCGATCGCCTTCTCCTGTCTTCTCGTTCACGGCTACCCGATCGCCTTCTCCTGTCTTCTCGTTCACGGCTACCCGATCGCCTTCTCCTCCTACTTCTTTCGTTGCTATTAGACCGTCGCCTCCTCCGGCTATATTCTTCACTGCTACTGGATCGACGCCTCCTCCTCCTCCGATCTCCTTCTCTGCTATTTGACCGCCTCCGCCTCCTTTTATCTCCTTCGCTGCTACTTGAACGCCCTCGTCGTTCTCCACTATTCGAACGTCTCCTCTTCCTCCGTTTTGACTCATTGTCCATGCTGTCCTCAATTGGAACACTGTCCTCTTGTTCATCCTGAAACAAGGTGGCATCAAAATGATCACTCATTGCCATTCATGCATTTACAATTAATCATTATTCATGTGTGTTAGTATTTCCAGGAAAACATGTGTGGAAAAAAAAATACTGAAGGAAATGCGTCTAACATTGAACCAACTTGCCTTTTTGGAGGTCGAGGTACGTCTCCCCCTACTGTGCCTTGTCCTTCCCGCTGTACACAAAATCAAAGTTCTGTTTTAGGTTTACATCTTGTATTGCTTTTGCAAGCTATGGAGTGGAAGTTTTATTACACCATCAGCCAATAACAATGTAGATAAAATACAATTACTGTAGAAGGCTTCCACCTAGAAAGACGTGGTCTTGTGTAACAATGGACAACAATCTAAAAAGGAAGAGAGGAGAATTGCAAAAAGCAGAGAGGTTAATAAAAATAATAACAGAAATACATTACCACTTCTGCTCCTGCTCCGACTTCGACTGCTGGACGAACTCAACTTTGACATTTTGAGAATCTTCGAGTGTCGCGAGATGTCCCTTGATGAAAATGAAAAGCAACATTTTGAAAAAGAAATGACAGATTGAATTGGAGTTGCACTGAATTAAGCAGTTGTTAAGCTGCACTTACCAACTCTAAACCATTATTATTTTCAATTCAATACAATTACAAATATGTTGCACAACATTCATGTACACCTAAATATGAAGTTTATTAACCCTTATGTGTTTTTATTTCATTTGAGCATGAATCTGGCAGTGATCATGCTCATGGTTGCGTAGAATGTGTTTTTCACTGGAATTTGATAGCAAATATTTTTTAATTTCCCACATTGTGTAGATCATTTTGCACAGGGACTCAACAAGTCCTAAAAGGGCCTAAGGGTTAAGTAAATAAATGTAGTCAAAACATAAATAAACTTACTTGTCTGAAACTTTAAAATCCCATTGTGGGTAGCTGCAACAGAGGGAACATGAAAGAGTGTTTAATTTGTAACACAAGCACACATTATTTCCAAACAAATGTTCTATTCTACTTTGTCAAAACTCAAACATCACTAACTTGGGAATTTATTCATCGTAATGAAAGAGGATTCATGCATTTCGCATGAGAGGATGTATGCGTTTGCCTTTGATCAGCACCGAAAGACTAATGATGCAAATTCAAAAAAGAGAAAAATTTTTTTTTAGTAACTTAGTACTTCAGAAGAGGCCATTCTTCCTGCGGCAGCTTAAGAAATTTGGCCTGAAGGGGTCACAAGAATGGCAGAGAAAATTACCACTGCTCCGTTACCCACACCCTTGGCCTATTCCGTGACAAGGTTAGGAAGAGAGTTGCTTATCCCACCCATTTTGCAAACCACATTTACACTCCTTCCCTCGGGCAGATGCTATAGAGCCCTGTATGCCAAGACCTCCAGACTTAAGGTTTCTAAGGTTCCTACAGCTTAAGGTATGTTAAATCTGACTTTAAACAGCATTTAAATGGCATTTGAGACCAACTTGACGAACCCAAATGTCTGGTACAGCTCTCAGCTATAAAGAAAAACATTGGTTGGACAGCCACATCTCATTGAATTTACACTTTCTCATGCGGCCCAAACATAGAAAGTAGGGCCCATAGCAAACAGTCTGAAGATGCTACATGAACAGCACCCAGGGCATCTGCTCATCACTGTCCATACAATGCTCCCATGACACAATCTGTAATTTATTAAAAGAATAACTATTAGGAAACATTTTGATTTGAAACCAATATAAAGATGTATCATTTAAGACTTTAGAAAATGATATTATAGACTTTCAAATGTTTTTAACCCTTGATATGCTTAGGATGTGCATGCACGTCTTATAAATCCACGAGTTGTGTGCTTAAAACGTCTATTTTAAAACGTCTTACGCCAGATTTCCACCAAGGAATGCGCTGCGCAGCAGCGTAGCGCAACGCAATTGTATCAGCGCACCTGCGTATTCGGCTGCGTTTCCATCTGCTTGTACGCAGTGCGCTGGGCGTTGAAGGCTGCAGGACACATTTGGCCCAGAGCATCAGCAGATACGTCACTTTCCCTTTTCTCTAGCCGGTTGGGTGCGAGTGTGTGTGTGTGTGTGATATGCTTTTAAAACCAACTTCTGTAAAACATTATGATGCTCGAGAGGGAGAGCCCGAGGAAGAGAGAGAGAACACGCAGTAAAGGTCGGCAGTGTATTATTAATAATAATAAATAATAATAATAAATAACGTGACGTGTGTGGTGCTGTCCCGTGTTTGAAACTGTGCAAGGAGGCGTGCTCTCCTTTATTTGTTAATATATAAAAGTAACGTACTTCATTCAGTCTCACATACATACATGTACAGTGAAATTCTTCCTCCATATTTAAACCATTCCTGAGGAGCGGTGGGCAGCCACGGCGCAGCGCCCGGGAGCCAACTCCAGGTTGTGAGCCAGTGGGCACCGAATGGAGCCGTTTTACCTAGAACTTGGTCAGATCTATGTATATAACACATTCTGAATAATCACGAAACAGCCTACAGACTTGTATGTTTTTTAAAATACATTTTTAATATCCATTAGGATACAGGTTGTACCGTGGAGCGGACAGCGGGATAGTTTTGTGTTTCGCCCGCCATGCAGCCAAATGGACACAGACATGCAAAGAATCGACGTGTAATAGAACGTCCCTAGCGACAACTGGGGCTGTAATCTTAACTGTATAAAAAGCTCTGCCACTTGCCGATCAACATCGACCAGCAGCACATGTGAGCGTGTGCGATCGGCACGCACGTGCGTGCACATGCACACAAATTAAATTGCTCTCTGCAGCCACAACACTATACAGCAGCTATATCCTTTCAGCGGCTTAAAAAATAAAAACAAAATAAAATGGAGTATCGGTAGTACTCGGTATCGGCGAGTACTGCAATGATTGTACTCTATCGGTTTTTTTAAAAAAATGGCATCGGTGCATACCTCTCGTTTTTCAAATTGGAAATTTAATGCCTCTTATAAAATGTTCTATGATCAGCAGGAACCCTGGTTTCTTACCACGAGCAGTGAAGCTGCCTAACTTCAGGGGCACTGTGCAGCAACAGCCACGGTAGTGACACGAGAGGGAAAAAAAAGACTTTATGTGCCCAAGTGTTGATAATCATTGCCTTTTAAGGTACCGATGACTGCATTGTACAGATTACTGGGCCCAACCTAAATTCCATGTGTGTCTACTACTATGTCTGTGCAAATGGCAAATAGAGGCAATTTTGGACAAGCATGCTTGATGCTTCACCTTAAGGTTTTTTTCTTACTTACCACCTGGTCAGCATAGTCTTGCTATCGATGTGGGCTTTGGTTGACAGATGATGAACAAACGTCTGTAAAAAAGGGAAAAAAAGCATTTTGAGGCAAAAATATTTCAATAACCGTGTAGGGTGGATTGCCCTAATGTGGGACAGTCAGTTGCATAATGTGGTACAGTGAAATGTAGTGTTCAACAGTTGAACTTGATGTTAGCACATCAGCATGGTTTGCTTTCACCATTGTTTTACAGACATTCATTAGTTTTGGGAAGACAAGAGCCACTGGAACTTTGGGTAATCCACCCCATTATGAGTGGTGGTACATCATTAATTGCATTTTAGGAGTTAGTTGGTTGCGATCCAAGAATTAGTGGTTTCAGCTTTCTCAAACCTGTTTTACCACTTTTATTATTTAATGTCAGTTTACAGTCACCTTCCAGAATAAACAATGACAAAGAGAAAAGCAGTACAGTCAACGCAGGCTAAGGCTGAACGATTTTCGGTTTTAGACCGGAAACCAAAAATATAAACGCGGTTTCGGTTTCTTCAAAGTGTCGGTTTCTCCGTGCATGATGTGTGGAAGGGCTCTGGGTCAAACTGTTTGGGAATTCGGAAAAAATGTGGCCGTCCTTTGTGTTTGTCCGAGCACCGCAGCAGACTGTTGCGGTTGGGGGAGTAGAAGTAAAAGTATGTGGAGCTCAACTCACCCGTTCGTCGTACGACAAGTGATAGCAGAGTGTGCAGGTGTGGGGAAAACTGCGGGGTATTATTCCGTAATAACTCAGCAAGCACATCGGATGAGGACTGTCTGTGATGATGGGTCTTGAACGCTGCCCACGGGAATCCTGGCCACAGCATGAAATTGATTAGTGTTTTCAAAAACAAAGAATAAATAAAAAAGATAAATACACCCGCCCAGGGTGTAAGGGCTCAAAGAACAAATCAATTTGAAATTGCATATTTGATTATTCAGAGGATATTCAACAAATACAAAAAGCCAAACCAGAGTTTGCTGTTAAGGCAGGTAATTACAAAAGTCCAACTGCAGTTGTTAAAGAAGATTAAAAAAAAAAAAAAAAAAGAGAGAGATAGAGAAGGGGAGTTCTCGAAAACTAAATGATCGAATAGAATGAATGAATGAAGTGAAGTTTATTTCGAATATTATTAGCACTCACACACAAAATACAAAAATAAATATAGGGACACTAAAATTCAATACTTTTTATGTATGAACATTGTAATACCCAAATCTGAATTGTATTGCTGTAAAAAAATTGCAGAGCCCCAACACCCACTTAAAAGATTAGCCAGGATTTGAAAGGTGATAAGGATCAACAATTATGCAAGGACACACAAACAAATCCACACAACCAATTTCAAATAGAGTTCAGATTAAGATTTGTTGTCCTTTTAACCCATGTAGTTCCAAGTCAAAAATAGTTTGAATACTCCAAATGCCCAAGTTTTCGTTGACAAATGTTAAATGTTATGTAAATAATATTGATAAAAATCAATAACAAATACGAATAAATCAATAAAATAAAAATAGTATTACCTGTAAAATGCTTCATAAAAGAAACCTTTACGACAACCAATCATCTAATGGCATTCCGTTACAATATAAGGACCCTCATTTCAGTTTCAGTCCCCAAATGTCAGTTTTGACATAAAATAATGCAATTTTTAATCTTGGAAACAGGTTTTTATGAAGTACATCGCCAATTTTGAAACCAAATGCTTAAAATATCACAACATACTTAAGAACACACTTTATCAGCACTGCTGGCTTTGAACCAAACTGCAGGACATTTCTACAGGCAAGTCTTATCAAGAGTCATTTCAACAGCCATTATACATACTAAGAAGAATAAGTTCTGCAATTTGTAATTGTTTATTTTGGGAAGCAGCAAAAAATGACAACAACACCATTAAATCTGGAGCTAAAATTTGCAGAAAATTGGCATCCTGCCTGGTTGGTCCGAGCAGATTTTGAATCACTGCTTTGTCCAGGACGGGTGCTTTCAGAGGATTTTGTTGGACCAGGATTGGTGCTTGAAAAGGCGGCTGCTGGTGGCTGTTCATCCGGCCTCGATGAACGTGAACTAGAGGATGGACTGGATCGCGATTTCCTACTAACAGAGGAAAGATATGTTAGCTGCTATATCTGACTATTAGGTATTGCAATGCTGTACACATTCAGGAACAGATGTGGACAACATTATGGTATCTGATGTTAAGGAACGGAATCATTGCAATCCTGCACATGATGTCAATGGTACCAAAAATGTTGTCTACGTCTGTATTAAGTATGTGTATGTAATATATATAAAATGTTAGCAACTCATGTACCTGGGTGGTGATCGTTCTGAAGTTGGGGGCTGTGCATTTGTGGGAGGATTCAGATGAGGCTTATCACGTGACGTAGCGATGTCCCACCTGAAAAAGTTAACAAAAGTGTAGTTTCCCCTTTGTTATCCTTACCCCAGATCCATGAGCCATATGGCAAATGGCTTAGTGCCAAAAGCAGTACAGAATGTACAGTTGTCCATGTGACCAATGAATGAATCTGTGATTAAAGTATAGATAGAGTACAAACAACGGGGAGAGGGCCTTTGTCCGTGTGCAGGGGTGCGCTTGTCACTTAGTTTTCAACAGTGAAACATCTAGAACAAAAGTATGGAAGCAAATACAAAACAAAACGCATATGTCAGTGGGTGCTTTTCCATTTCTGATTTAGACAAATTGATAAAGTACACGCTCCGTTTCCATTCTACCTGCCAAAGGTCACAATTGCCCCTACAGGTATTGATAGGGCGTGAACGTATGAGGACCAGGACAGCCAAACCAAGACATTGTCGAATTAATTGGCTGAGCTCTCTGCGATTAGGAACAATAGTTCCTAATTAATTTTTGGAATCAAGGATAATCGGGTCCGGAGGCAACTAGAATGCTACGAAGTATGCCTTTAAGCAATGGAAACAATTATCGATTTTCACAACATAGGCCATCACAGCCACTCTTTTGTCGTCATCAGAAAGAAGGTAATGTAGACAGTTTCCCACTTGAACTTCAAAGACGTCCTGCCATGAAGGACCAGGATCTGCTCAGCTGTAGAACACAGCCGAGCAGATCCAGCCGAAGCATATACCGATGTGGTTGTCCGACTGCGACCAGGCCAGAGAAGGAGGACCCTCACAAGTCAGTGGAGTGGAACATCGGGACAAGCCTTCCGGAGAGTTGCAGTCTTTGCCGTCCGCTGGCTGCGCCGTGTGGAAGTTCCTCTTCTCCGAGTCCAGGATGAGCAGACCAACGGATTGTAGCCCCAGCATGTGTGTGGCTGTCTTTGTGACTTGGCATAGCTCCCATCCTGATATTTTGACTAAGTAGTGGAAGGGCCACACAGGCCAAAACATTTCTAAACAAAGAATGGAGACCGAGAACAAAGGACACCGTTGTGACGGCTTCAATGCTGTATAAATGTGACGTTCCATTTCTATATTAAGTCTTCTGGCCCCGCAATGTTATAACGGAACGCCGGCGTTCTGACGTCACTCCCAAAAAGTGATTTCCGACATCAAATCTTAATGCGTGTGTGTTTCTGAAAGATTACTTGGCCTACCATAACCATATTCACAGATTCCGGGGCGCACTTATCCACATCAAACTGGAATTTTTTATAGAATTTTAGGACAATGTTTACCTAATGAATAAAATGAATTAAAATGAAACATTAAAAATAACATTAAAAAACATTAAAAATAATAATTCCTAAAAATATATTAAAACCCATATACTATCATATATATTTATCTTTGTTTTTGTTTTTTTACTAACCCCTAATAAATGTATGATGAACTAAATTGTCTTACATAGAAATATTTCACAAAAAGAATAATCACCACTATGGTTTTAAAAAATTCACAAGGGTTTGGGATCTCACTTTCGTTTCCAAAAAGGGGGTACCCCCTCCCCTCCACTGGGGGGGTACACATCACATCAAAGATATTTCAATAGTCTAGGGTGTTAGCATAGGTCGTTTGAAAGGTGTGTTTAGTAGTGACAATGTTTGATACGTTTTATCCGTGGTTATTTGGTGCATGGTCAATTGTAGCCAACTGGCTTGGTGGCCAGGGACTTCATTAATTTATAGTGAACTGTCAGACTAATCACAAATGATGTGTGAGGTAACGTATTAGTGTAGCAGGTAAGAATAGTGGGCAGTGGGATGATGTGAAGTCGGGCAAACCACTATTTCAATTAAATTATAATTCTATTCTGTTAATTCTATTATGTTCTATTCTGTTCTGTGTCAATTCGCCACACCGAGTACTCCATTTGGATCAGCACATTTCTGCTGGAAATTTTTCATGGAGTGTGTATTGCATGAAGTGGAGTGCACTCAGCCAAGTACGCAAATTGGAACACAGTAATTGTTGTAAGTCACAGGTTGCATGTAGGCCAGCGGAAAACATTTTTGGCATTATCGGCAATGCTCCCCCCCCCCCCCCCCCCCC
>OMKY01048727.1:4256-15143 GCA_900302395.1 Bregmaceros cantori | reverse complement strand
GTGTGTTCTGTGTTTGCCTTCAGCACTCCATGCATATGTGTGTGTGTGTGTGTGTATGTGTGGGGAGAGGGTGGGGGGCTGCATTGTCAATGCATCCATTGTGACTGGTGATGAATATCCACACACGGAACCTCTGTGTCTGCTGACGCCAGGCTCGGCCAGACGTGCTGCTGTGTTGTGCGTCCAAAGGCCTGCTGACATTCAAGGTCTGGTTATGAATTAAAGGAGTGGGCGATTTGGTACAAAGATCAACTGGTGGTTTTTGACTAATACCCTTCGAACTAGAGGAACAAAGAAGTTTGCAGTCGTGGCCGACTGCTGATGTTAGGCTTGGGCGATATCCACATTTTCCTATTGCAATATTGTGAATTGAAAGTATTATGATATCTGACGATATTGTCTCGACAGAAAAAAAAAAAAAATCAGATATGAAGCCAACTGTTTTCGGTGGCTGTTTGATGGTAGCAGTGCTCGATGATTTGCCTGAGAAGGACATTTGTGACTTTGCGAAAATGTCTACTATAAAACTTCTTTAAAGACAATAAATACCAGACACACATACAAATCATTCAGTAATGGTGGGCTAGTATTAATTACTCTAATTATCACTCCTGTACTGTCGATTGCCTCCTCTGTAAAAAAAAAAAAAAAAAAAGACAAGCTTTCAAAGACCTACCAATGATAATAGTGATATTGCGTGTGATACTGACTATTTTTGATTAGCTGAAGGGATATCCCCTAAACTTGAAAGAAGCATCAACAAAACCTGGGATATTGTCGACCATGCTTTCTGTAGTATTCAACAGTTTCTTTCAAGGCATCCAGATTGTGATGTCACAGGGGCCTTGTACATATTCTCGTAGTTGTAAAATCTGATCTTTTTTCTTGTTTCTGTCTGTTTCAGGAAATGACCTTGAGGCCTTACAGATGTGCTGTGCTTCTGACGCTCTGAGCCGTGTGTCCGGAGCGTGGATCGTTCTGGGAGCACGCTCACTGCGTCTGAGCTGGGCAGTCAAACTACCTCAGCTCGTAACGGCATCCGGAGGGTCTGGAGCGTAACGGGGGGGATTGCCGCCACCATCCTCACCACCCTTGCCTCTTTTCCTCTCGGCTCAGATCAGATCCAGGGGGGCGTAACTGAAGAAAACTTTGAGCAAGGACCTCATTCCCACAGCGCGACACGATTCCTTGACGGGACGTCAAGCTGTTCTGTTTTGTCAGGTCCCCCCATTCTCTGTGACGACCCCACTTTGCCATTTGCTCTCCATGTGAGGGTATAGTTGGACAACACTTCTTTGAATCCTGGAGATTCATTTATATTTGCTTCCTTTTTAACGTTACCACTTTGAATGTAGATATGCATGCACGACTCTGAAGGCTACGGTCATTCAAGGTGATATCTGGGGGGCATAGTTGGCCTTCTCTGCGTGTGTGGCTCCTTCTGGTGTCCTTTATGCCCTTGGCTGCTGAGCTGAAGGTCGGGGGGGCCTGCGGTCGGCACACTCTGGCGGCCCAGAGTGTGTTCCCGGGGAGCCACGCGTGCACCGCAGCGGGACTGCGTGCACATACCGACGGCCATGTGCTGAGCCCGGCTGGTTCTGTGTACATTGCACGTGGATAGAAAGACTCAAGTGGCGGAATACCTGAAGGTTATTCTTTTTCATTTTCCTTTAAAAAAAACTTGATTTCTTGTGGACTGCAAGCAGGAAGATTGCCTAGACGACCGGTGACTAGGAGTGTCGGGGAAAACTGCGGTGCTTCTCACCAACGCCCCCCTCCACCCACTTTCCTGGGTTCGTCCCTGCATGTACTGTTGCAGTGCAGGAGGCTAAAATGGACTACAAGCGGCGCTTTTTGCTCGGCGGGTCCAAGCAGAAAGTCCAGCAGCACCAGCAGTACCCCCTCCCCGCCGAGCTGAGCCGCACGCTCAGCGCTCCGTTGGCCTCTTCGTCGTGTTCCGTGTCGTCGTCCTCCGCTCCCCTGGGAGGCGGCAGCAGCGTCGCCATGGCACCCGGATGTCTGGTCCAGCAGCAGACGTCCGCGGGAGGATGCCCCCCGGTGGCTGACATCCAGCAAGGCATCTCCAAGTACCTGGACGCGCTCAACGTGTTCTGTCGCGCCAGCGCCTTCCTGACGGAGCTGTTCAGCAGTGTCTTCCGCAACTCGCACTACTCCAAGGTAGGGTATCAGTATATATTGTATTATATAATATCATATATTCATGGCTGGCTGTAGCTTGATGGGCTGGCGGTAGGTAGCTCAGTTGGCAGAGCGGCCCTCCCAGTAACTGGAACGATGAAGACCAAAAGGCTGGTACACCTTAACACGTCAAATTGCTCCCAATGGGGCGCTTTGCATGGCATTCAATGCCTTTCGGGTGTGAATGTGTACATAATTTCCCATTTGGGATTGTTATAGAGTATTTTAAAAATAAATCAAAAGGGGTCCGCGTTGGCCGAGTGGTTATGGACACCGCTCCCAACGCGACCCCATTCATGTTAGTGACGCTGTGTCTACCGCAGCGTCTGCAGTGTCGCGATTTCGAATACGCTCGTCGACTTGTCTGCAATGTCTACCCCCGATCTCTTCAACCCAGTTTCCGACTAATCCTATCCAATAAAAATGGAAAAACGCTAACGCCGGAAAAAATAACTTAAAAAATAATAATAATAAATCAAATATATAGTGCTTTTCTACCACTTAGTCATACTCAAATCGCTACCTGTCCATCACACATTCACTCACCTTATGGTGCCAGTTCCCATGCACGACATTCGTCATGACCCCCATTGGGAGAAATGTGGGGTTTGTTTTTTTTTGTCCATGGACTCTTCGTCAGGTAGAACCACCAGCCTTTCAGTCTTCAACCATCTGGTTGTTAGAACAAACTCAAACTTAAACGCAAACTTTATTTGTATAGCACTTTTCATGCAGAGCAACACAAAGTGCTTTACCCACAGCCTCCCAACCCAAACAAACTGGCACACTCTCACCCATGAACACAGACACACACGCAATCAAGTATAGTTGGCTGATGTAACAATGACGGTAACATCCTAGTTATAAGCTAGATCAAAGAGATGTGTCTTGAGCTTCTTCTTAAAAACATCAACAGTCTCCACGGCTCTGAGGGCCTCCGGAAGGCCATTCCATAGTCGAGGGCCATAGAAGCTAAATGCGGCCTCTCCATGCGATATGGAGTTAACTCGTGGAACTACTAAGACCTCAGCGCCCTACCAACTGAGTTACAGCCACACAATAGTATTAAGACGAGATTGAATTGAAATTGAAATAGAATGGCCTAGAGCTGGAACGATTGACCTTTAGAATTTTCTGGTGACTTCAAGTTCATTCAAAATGTTTCATAAACCTAGGTGCAGCATTTATTAGCAGAAATTGAGTAAATCTTCTACAAAGACTTGACCATTTCAAAATGTGCTGTCTATAATGGGGCTGCAGCAGTAGAGCATTTTAGTATTCTGGCAAACAATCTTGGTAAATGTTAATACTTTTTTTTTGCCAAGGAAACAATAACTTGGAAATTAAGGACAACTTCAGATCTGTTTTCTTTGTTTTACCGTGGTCCAAAAAAAGTACAAGCATTTTCTGAAAATGTACAACCCACATGAGTTTGTCTTTCCTTTTTCCTGAATGATGGTGTCTCGGATCTTAGTATAACTCAGCAGCTCGCCGGCATGTCTAAAGTCTATGTGCACTTTTTTTTTTTCAAAATATTAGTAATACAGTTTTTAAAAATTCTCCCACGACAATAAGAAAAAAACAAAGCTGTGAAGCGTGACGCTTTTGCTGGATACCCCAGGGGAAATCTTAAAATAAACCAGATCATCAATTCACACAAGCAATACTTCTTATTGTCCATTCAGGAAGCATTCGAATGTCTTATGTGCAGGTTGCACAGAGAGGTAACTAGGGCTGCAACTTACGATTATTTTAATAGTCGATTAGTTGCCGATTATTGAAATGATTAATCGACTAATCGGTTGAATAATTTTTTCTTTAAAAATACCCCAGATTACAGCGAGCAAGAATTACGAGATCTCAATCTTGTCAACTTGAAATCTAGTCAAATTTGGTTATTCTTCACCAACATGTATACAAAGATTAAGTTACTTCTTTTGACACTAACTCATTACATGTAATTTATACCAAAATATTTTCTTGGATTTCTTCATATTCATCTTTTTAAAAAAATCAATTATGCCCATTTCATGTTTCTTATTTCCATAAATTATGAATTCATATGAAATTGTGTTGATAAATGGAATATTGACAGAAAATTGCCAACAATAACAGTGATTCATTTATTTGACGATTATCGATATATTAGATTAGTTGCCGATTAATTTTATAATCGGATTAGTCACGATTAATCGACTAATGGTTGCAGCCCTAAAGGTAACTCAAAGATGTGAATGATGAGTCTTCAGCAGAGCGTATGTTTGACACCCCAGCTTTGAGTTGGATTGTGCAGTTTTAAATGGAAGCGACTCTCTCGCCCAAGGCTGCCCTGCAGTTAAAAGACGTCCAGGAGCATGTCATGGACGCGGCCAGCCGTCTGACTGCTGCCATCAAACCCGAGATTGCCAAGATGTTGATGGAGCTGAGCGCAGGAGCCGCCAACTTCAAAGACCAGAATGACTTCAGCTTCCAAGACGTAGAGGTGATCTTTTTTTATTTTTTTATTTCATAAGCACTACATTACACTTGCCTAGTATGGGTGTAAAAAATATTGATTTTGTATCGATATATCGATACAACAGCTGGCGATACAATGTATCGATACTTCCGCAAGAGTATCTGATCATTTTTCTCGTCTATTTTTATCCATTTGCTCCTGGACGTAATTCCACTCCCGTGCTGCAGGTGGCGCTAAACCTATTTGGCCCTCCTACCTCGCTTCGTTTACCCACACACGCAAACTATAGCAAACATGTCATGGCGGTCACTTTAGAGTGTGTTTTTGTCCGCGGACTCAGCGCCCTAAGCAGACTACCATGTCCGCCGTGGCTTAGCCGCACAGTACGATCGCTCCTCGGCCATGTAACGCTGCTGCCTACTGCACGTCCGCTGTGGCTTAGCCGCCCCGTATGATCGCTTGTATCACGATATTGCAGCTTTCATTGATTTATTTCAAATTTTAAACATTGTCTAGCCTGTCAGGTTAAAAAACAACAACAATTAATTGAATCGTATCGAATCGTACCTAATCATATCGTGGTGAATTAATGAGTATCGAAAAAAAATGTAGTCGTTGGGCCAGGAAATCGATACTGTATCGAATTGCCATGGTAGGTGTGATTTACTCCGCTATTGGCTAACCTGGCAAGCCAAAACATCGTCTACGCATCACACGTGACTAGAATGATCATTTGGTCTGGATTAACCAATCAAATCACAGCGCAGTAGGTGTGACAAGTGGCGTGGAGGCCCGCGTCTCGATTGGAACAAGGCCCGCCGGAGTGCTGATTGGATCGCCCGAACCTGGACGTTTTGTCTGTCTGTCACTATGTGGGAAATGCAAGAATGTTGATGTGTTTGTGCACAACTTCCTCGCCGTACCAGTGTCTCACCACATTGAAATCAACTCGGGTCTTCTTTCTATGGCTCGTGGCATCTTCTCTTAAACACATTCCATATGCTGCTGTGCTGTTGTCTGTCATACGTATCGAGAGCCAGCGATGTTTGGCTTGGCTCGCCCAGCTCAGTCCTAATATGGAAGACCACAGCACGGCTCCTCCAGTGATGTCACCGCCCGAGTATCTTTGGGGTGTTTTTTGATCTGTGCTCGCTGCTGCTGCTGCTGTTGTCGACTTATTATTATTACAGGATCTGTGACTCAGTACAGCGGCTCCCCAATGCTTTCCTGATGTGCGGCCCCGCACTTGGCCAAGTTCACTTCTCATTTCTTTTTTTTTGTAAATGAAAAAGCGATCCTTTCCTCTGTTTGATCCTGTTGAGTTTATTTTTTCACGCCACATTTCAAACAGTTGAGCCAGAAGAATTTAGGTCAAGAAAAATGCATCTGCATTATGAGTTCTCCTGAATTAATGTTCGTCTGCATTACATTTTTGCCACTTTTAGTTTAAATTATTTTAGTTTCATTGGGAGGTATGATTTTATCCTCATCATCCTAACAGCATGACAGGGTCATGCCATAAGGTGGCAAAGGTACTGGGGGCCAATGAACCCACACATTTTTTACCCCCATCCTCCCCAAATTCCCAAGACAAACATTCATTTTTACCAACCCCTTGTAGCATGCATAGCTGAAATGATTAATTGCAATTACTCGACTACTACACTTTGACTATAACCGTCTGCCCGCGATTGTTACAACTTTTTAGAACTATTTGTCACAAAATGATGTTACTCAACACAAACTGCTCTTCTTATGCCTTCACGATAATTTGGCTGGTGCAGTAGCATGCAAGGCAGGAAGGACTTTTAACCTGCATGGCTAAAAACATCCTCAAAAACATTAAAATGGTGATAATATTCTTATAATATATAATGGGTTTTCATTCCATAGCTGTTTCAGGATATTATGGAAATTTATCCGACAACTAATGCCATAACCGAGAAATCGCCAAGGAGTTGAATCATTGTTATTGTCAGCAGGTTTTTGCTGACAACACCTATTGATCTACACAAATTTGATACTCCTCGATAATTTCTTTTATTATTGATAAGAAATATCAATTTGATGAAAACATCAAAATATTAGCAGAAAAATCAAGTTTGTGTTGGAGTAATTAACTTAATTGCTGTACATTTATTTGGTAACGTGAACCAAAATTGTCTACATTTCAAGTTGACAAGATTCATTCCTGTGTCGCTGTGAATAGTTTGGGGATTTATTTTTATATATTTATTTATCTTAAGAGTAAAAATATTGAACTGATTAATCGGCTAATAATTTCAATAATCAGCAACTAATCGACTACGACAATGATTGCAACTTGCCGCCCAACTATGGACCAGAAGGACGCGATGCTTAAGTGGTGCAGTGTTCATACCAGTATATGCGGTTTTGGATATTAATCAATTAAATATTATCAATCGATTATTAATTGACATCCCAAACTCATTTCCTTTTTAGGAAGTGCCAGAATATCCCCCCCCCCCTCTTTTATCAGTCCAGTAACAATGTATGGTCACTCTGGGGAAAACGATTGTCTCCTTCTATTTGCTCATGCTCCGAGCTGCCCCCTCATTCTCTCTCTCTCCCCCTCAAAGGCCATGGATAAATTGTCCGGGGGCCTGGGAGCTCCAGTAATCTCAAGTGGGCTGCCAGATTTTTCTTAGAGCAGAGAAGGATGAATCGTGTGATAGTTTTAAAGAATTGTATCCAGTTTGACAGTTTGAAACCACCGGCTTTTCATCGTCTTGTCCTCTGCTTCTAGTCTGAGGAACAACTAATAAGTACTTGACTATTGCCACCAATTGTGTTGTTTTATTTGTATTTAGTTGGTCATCAAATAGCAACCGATTGGATACTCGGTGGTTGACATTTCCTGGGCAGTTTTAGCATTTGACACAACTTCTGCTGCAAACAAGTTAAATGATGTTCCTAGATCGATGACATTGATTGATCGACACTTCCTTCATCCCGTAGGGAGCAATGACATTTTGTTGGTTCTGCAAGAGAGAGTATGTGCTAGTGCTTAGAGTATGTGCCTAGTTACTTTCTTAGCATAACTTGAGGCCAGTGCACACCAATGCAACGACTTGAAACTGGCCACTGTCACTTGACCTATAGTTGAGATGCTTTCAGGTGGCTACTCAATGTTTGACGCGGCGACTCTACTTTACATCGGCTTTGAGGGTGTAAATAATATTGATTTTGTATCCATATATCGATACGACAGCTGACGATACAATGTATCGATACGTCCGCAAGACTATGGATGTTTTTTCTCCAGGACGTAATTCCACTCCCGTGCTGCGGGTAGCGCTATACATATACCCCAGTACACATTTAATGTGGTTTGTACAGTACTTTTTGATACAAGATTTGTATTTGCTGTTTCTCAAATACAATCTATAATCATATTACAGCTGTCATTGATTGATTTCAAATTTCAAACATTGTCTAGCCTGTCAGGTTAAAAAAACGAACAGTTGTATCGAATCGTGCTAAATTCTTGAGTATTGAAAAAAATTGGATCGTTGGGTCAGGAAATCGATACTGCATTCAATCGCCATGATGGGTGTGATTTACATCCCTAGCTTTGACGCCAACGTCAATTGGCACTGGCTGCCAATTCCTACCTCCTCTCTTGCCATCTGCATACATACATGTTATTTCCAGGCTTCTGCCGCCATTACAAACATCAACTAGTTTTGGTGGAAACGCACCGTCAGACGTCAAAAGATATTTTTAGACTATACATTTCTGATCACAGTTTTTCCCAGGAAGTAGGATCCTCTTCTATACCACGTAGGCTTGGCCTGGCCTGGACCAACTAGGCAGACAAATCAGATTGTCGCCCAAATCCGGCTGATCCAATCGGTGTCGAATTGAGACATGGGCCTCCATGCCACTTGTCACGCCTACTGTGCTGGGTTTTGATAACTTTGTTTAACACTTTTTCCGAGCCTGCTTAATCCAGCCCAATCTTTCCAGTCGCGTGCGACGCGTGGACGATTCATTCGCTCTGGCTTGCGAGGCTTGTGTAAGCAGATGTCCTTCGATATAATTTGTACCGACCTTCAAACATCAGCGTTGAGGATTTGAGAGTTCATTTGAGTCTTTGCACAACCACCAAAAACCTTGACATAGACAGATGTGATTAATCAGAGCTTGTGTTTGTTGAAGGAGGGGGGGGAGGCTTATTCACCAGCACATTTGGACTCTGAAAACACCATTGCAGGTGTTCTGAGAGAAGTGAACCATGTTGATGGATTCACAGTCTCTGCCTTGTTAAAGTGAATAGAAAAAAAAACGAAATATGTTGGCGGCAGTTCAGTCGCTAATCCTGGCGTTGGGTTCCATGGCTCTAATGCAGCCGGCGGCTGATAGCATGCTTTTCCCATCAGCGGCCTTCCGAGTTGCGCTTGATCATCTTCTAGTTAAGGCTGGATGATATTGTATTTGATTGAAATATGTAATCAGGGTTGGGTAGATTACATGCAATCAGTTTGTTTTTTCAAGTTTGTTTTTTTTCGGCGTCTGCAGCGCTTTTCCATCTTATTAGATAGGGTTATTCGGAAACTGGGCTGAAGAGATCTGTGGTAGACATTGCAGACAAGCCGACGAGGAACTCGCGGCATTACGGATGCTGTGATCGAAACCACAATGTCATTACTATGAATGGGCGCCCCTTTATATGCAATCAGTTTACAGTAAAAAAAAAGTGTAATCTAGATGAGTTACATTTGCAGGGAATTTGGTTACTTCGATAATCATAGAAATCTTATCAAGATCCATGCAGTAAATTGTAAGTATGCAGGAAGTGGTGGCCATTGGTGGGCCATCTAATGGGGAATTGAGGGTATTGCAGGGTGAAAAAGAAAATTAATGGGGTTTTAACATAGGCTATAAATTTGGACAAGTTCGGCAAGCCGGATTATAAAGCCTCATGACCTCTCGATGTTGTCTTGCTGTCTGATGAACCGAGAGGGCAAAAGTACCCAGATTTCTTACTTGGGTAAAAGTAAAATACATTTGTACAAAAACGACTTGAGTGAGATTATATAGTACTGATCCAAATACCTACTTAAGTCAACGTAAAAAGTATAGGCTCTGAAATATATTCAGAAGTATTTTAGAAAGTAAAAAGTACTAAAGAGAGCTCCTTATGTCAGGAAATGATAATTTCTTAGCTTGTCGTGTTAGTGTAAAGATACATATTGTACTAGATGAGATGTTACATTTTTGCAGTGGTGTTTACATTAGGTTGTGTTGCTGCGCAAACAAGATGAAGTATATTTATATAGTCTATAAAAAGTAACCAGTTTGTTTTTGCAAGAGTGAGGAGTAGAAAGCAGTGATATTTGTGTTGAATGTAAAAAATCATCTTAGAAAGTACTAGTTACTTGATAAATTACTAAAGTACAGTACTTGAGTATTTACTTTGTCACTTGCCATCTCTACAGATGAGAGCGCGGCAGTGGGGGGAGCGCTGGCTGTTGGCATGGTTGTATTTCTGTCTCCGTAACGTAGCAGGGTGCGCCAGATATTTTGAGCAGATACCTGAAAAAGAAAACGCAGAGACCACAGACACATCCAGGGGGGTGTCTCGTTGCCCTCCCCAGCCCTTCAGCCCCATCAATCTGCTCATAGGACAACAAATCCAGGAGTGTGAACTGTGTCCTGTCTGACGACTAATAGTCACACTCAGCCTCACACACACACACACACAAAATATGTATAGATGGAATGGCTTTTCACACCCCAGACGATTGGAAGAGAGGTCATAGCATTAAATGGGAATGGAGGCCATTGCAGTTGTGGGAAGGAAAGGTAGACTGCAGTGTTAGAATAACAAGAGTGGGTCAGGTCAAATAATAATAATAATAATAACAATAACAATAACAGTAGTAGTAGTATTTGTCGACTAGTAGGAGGAGTCGACTAGGAGTGTAGTAGTAGTAGTAGGAGTAGGAGTAGGAGTAGTAGACTAGTAGTAGTAGGAGTAGACTAGTGGTAGTGGTAGTGGTAGTGGTAGGAGTAGACTAGTAGGAGTAGTAGTAGGAGTAGACTAGTAGTAGGAGTAGGAGTAGACTAGTAGACTAGTAGGAGTAAGAGTAGACTACTACTAGTAGTAGGAGTAGTAGGAGTAGGAGTAGGAGTAGAAAAAATAAGTTATTATTATTAAACAAATTATTTATAGAGCACCTTAATGTATGTAAGACGAAGACCCA
>OMKY01048710.1:0-16557 GCA_900302395.1 Bregmaceros cantori | reverse complement strand
ATACATAACTATGTCGCCAGCTTTTCTGCTATGTCTACCCCTGATCTCTTCAACCCCGTTCCTGACAAATACTGTCAGTCAATTAAAGATGGGAAAAAGGCTGCATACGCCAGAAAAAAATAGCAATACACATTATTAAAAAATCCCAAACAAAAGCCGTCTTTATCGTGAGTTGTTACAAGATACTGTGAAAAAAAACTGAACCGCAGGCCAGTTTCTGTGTTAATGTTTAACGTAGCAATGATGATTAATTTGTTTAGCTAGAAGGGAGCAGTCCTCTGATATCGACACAGCCGTCTGTTGTCTATGAACTGGGATAAAAACACATCCCCCTAGGAGTAGTGCACGCACACATGCACACACATCAGTGTGCATGTTCACGGCGCACGCGCAAAAAACAGGAATTCGCATGCACACGAGCGCATACACACAAGCCCGTCCTGTGCGTGAGCGTAGGCCTGTCACTCCCTCCTGCGCTACACGTGCAGCATTCCTGCAGTGTTTTGCACACGTGGGAAATTCCTACACACGCACAATAGCTAGCTTAAGCGAGAGAAAGAGGGGTGTGGGGGGGGGGGAAACAGAGGTACAGTGAGAGGAGGCAGGCAGAGAGTGGGAGAGGCAGGATGTACGACAGTAGGGGAGAGTCAAAGGGAGAGAGCGAGGAGAAGGGAGACGAAGGACGAGGGACAAGGAGAGAAAGAGAGAAAGGGAGATGAAGGAAGAAGAACAGCGAAAGAGTGAGAGAGAGGAAGGGAGACGAAGGACGAGGAACAAGGAGAGAAAGAGAGAAAGGTAGATGAAGGAAGAAGAACTTCGAGAGTGAGAGAGAGGAAGGGAGGCGAAGGACGAGGGACAAGGAGAGAAAGAGAGAAAGGGAGATGAAGGAAGAGAACAGCAAAAGAGTGAGAGAGAGGAAGGGACACGAAGGACGAGGGACAAGGAGTGAAAGAGAGAGAGACAGGCGAAGAATGAGGAACAAGGAGGGAACGAGCGAGACAGCTCCGTGTCAATGCAGTCAGGCTGCGGAAATTACAGCGATGTTCGCAGCCCCACACGGGACGAAAACTCGCAGTTCCTTACAGGGCACTAAATATAGCAATGCAGCCTGACAATAGGCTGGAGGGGAAGTGATGAAGGGAGAACAAGACGAGTGAAGGAGAGAAAGAAATTCAGTCACTGAAAAATAATGCAAGTTTCACTGCAGTGAGGGGCCAAAGGTTGTTTACTGTGTCAGCCTGTGATGGTTGACTGACATTCAGCTGTCTAGAATGTAGGGTACCGTATCCCTGTGGAATGCCGCACGGATGCTGCTGCTGCTTCTCACTACTCAAAACGCATCAGTGGCTAAGAGCACATTTTGCTACAGACTGTGGCACGTTTTCCATCATGTCTTATCTCCACGGAGCAGCACTGGCTCGAATGTTGCAAAGCGAACACATCCTGTCTTTTAAAGTGAAAACGAAACGGCAAGCAAGATAAGAAAGACATATTCTCTCAAAATGTGCACCCTCAGAATTTTTTCAGGATCCGTCACTGGTAACAAAGTATTTCTTCTTAGTTACCTACCATCTCTGGATCTAACTAATGAGCACTTATGCTTCAGATCAAGCAGTTTTTCTCCATTGAAACCTTTGGTATTGTTGTGAATGCCCCCCTGTGACTTAACCTATGAGATGCCTTTAATCCTTTGTGTGGACATCCACGATGGGTTTGCCGAGCCAAGACCACACACCCTTCCCCCATCCCCGCTGAGAGGTGAAATGTCTTTTTCATCAATATTCATAATAATTCTTGTATCAGCTGTGCATCATCATCATAACAATGATAGATGCTCCCACATGTCTCCCGTCATCAGGAGGTACAGAGGACCGTGTGCAGGTTAACGACAATGTGCCCAGGATTAACCCCAGGAATTTTGAGAGGCTCCAACATGTTTAACTCATTGACTGCCAATGACATCTAAAGACGGCAACTTAAATACAAGCATTCACTGCAACATACCTCTGAAGATGTCAACTAAATTCTTAACTCTTTGAGTGACAGGCCATTTTCAAATTCAGAACGTCTCGGTGCCAGGGTTTTTTCAACATGTGAGTGTTTTTTCATGAGGGATCACCCCCCATTTTGGCGTTTCTCCACTCCGATCATCTACCGCAATGCATTGGAAACGCAATATCCCACCTCACTGGGTGTTAGTGCCGGCATTTCGATTAGCCGGCATTCTGGTATGGGTTAGGAAAATTCTGGTATGGGTTCAGGAAAAACATCCAACCGGTTGTTTGAATAATCGTTTCAATAATCGGCAACTTATCGACTATTGTAATAATTGTTAGTTGCTGACCTAATACACATACATCCAGGGACAAGCTCAGTGAGACCAATATGTGGTGCATGTTTCAGACAAGATTTTAGCCGAACCCGCTATTTTATACATTTGAACTATTGCCATCAGGGAAAAGATTCTATCATTCCAACCAAAAAGAGGACAAAAAAATCATTCATTCCAAAGCATGCGCAAAACACCAGAAAATAAGCTCTTAATCTCTTCTTATCTTTTTTTTTTACTTTTTGATTTTGAACAGCTTGGCAAGCCTGAGCACGTGAGCCATATTCGTTTATTGTCCTACTTTGTTCATTCTATTTTGGCCAAATTGTAATTTTGTGGATTGTGTGCTTCACAAAGCCCACCAGTGCATCTTGTTGCGATGCTATTGCCAATGAAGTGATACCGAAACCGTGAACTGGTTTCGGTTCCCTGGGCTGAAATTGGGGATGGGCAGGACATTGTGTCAGATGGATGCAGATCCCGTTTGATTGATAGCGAATTGAGCAAATCACAGTGTCTGCAGTTACTCATGCCCACACTCAGAGACGCACAGACCAGTGTGCTGCCGGTCCCACTCTGCGTGATAAGAATTTGCGTGGTTATTGCGCAAACTCATGTTTTGATTAAACATTGTCTGCCTCACGGTTCAATCCTCACAATATAGTTTGTCATTCCATCGTGTTATTCCTCGCGAGTTGGTGGCTTTGAATCTCCTGGTGTTAGCGTTCCTTTTCCTTCCTTGTCGGAAGTCGTAAATCCCTTCTCGGATTTTCATTCTTTCTAGTTTTTCCTATTCCACGCTTTTGCTAAAATTGCTAGTGTTATTCTATTTGTCCCCAGAAGCAAGTTAGTTTGCAGTGGTTAGGCTTTTATTTCCACCGCTGTTTCAGTTTTAAATCATGCCTTTTAACTTAGTTATTTTTGGTTAATTTTCATAAATGTCAGGACAAGCGGCAAGGTGCCAAAACAGGTTTTACTTTTACTGATGAAATTGAAAACTTCATGTCACTTATGCAGAGTAAGACTATTGAAACAAATAATTGAGTTAAGTACCCAATGTTTTTTGTGTAGTAGTAACTTTAGTCTGATTTTTGCTTTGGGAAAAGTAATGCATTCAAAAAGTCAAATTAACATAGTTACTCTAAGTTAGTTACTGACAGCCCTTTTTATTTTTGACTTGCTTCTTCACACACACACACACACACTTTGAAATTTATGAGTCGAGACAAGTGTTTCCAGAGGAGGTATTTCAGAGTGTACAGAAATGTTATGGCCAGTACTTTGATTCAGGGCGACTGAGGTCTGAACCTCAAGTCCTATATTCAAACCAGGACTTGCAGGGCAAAAGCTGTGTGATTTCTTGCTGTTCCTGAAAGACATGGAGTTGGACAGCCTCAGTTGTACAAACTGTTGTCTTTAGTGGCAATGATTGGAGCTACATCTGCAGGTGTAGAGAGGAGGTTCTCCTGCTTAAAGCGGCTTACACCCGCAACACAATGGGCTAAGGCTGTTTAAGCAGCCTAGCTCTGCTGACCATTGAGCGGACACTGGTCAAGTCCTTGGAAAACACACCAAGCAACGGCAGTTACGACAGGGTCACAGACCATTTTCTTGAAAACGAACAGACGGTCAAATTTACGTATAAATAGACACGTTTTATGATGAACAACAATAAATTGGGCTCCCCCTCCTTGAAAGACCAGCGTGAGGTGAAGTTTGTGCGAAGTTGTTCTCATACGAGCAGTGCTTGGGCTGGCTGCCAAGCAGAGCGGGGTTCAGGTGAGCTCTCCGCGGAGCGCAGATGCAGCAACCACGCACCAGCAGTGTCTGTGTGTTTTCTCTCTCTCTCACACACACACATACACATGTAATGGAAGCTCAGATAAGGTGTCCACGTACAGGAAATGACCAGTCTTGACACGGGAATATCTCTAGAGGGATGCATTTTTAAAGCTATACTGGACATTAGCCGGGTATCGGCTTTCTAAGCTAAGCTATGAGCTAAAGGAGGAAACGTGGCCGAACCGCACACATCAGGATGTATCATTGGCTGTGTCCGAAATCGCTCCCTATCCTCTACTCCCTACCCCCCATATAGTGCACTCACTTATATTATTATAAAATATAATTTTATCATCCGATGCTCACTACTTTTTGCGGTGCATTGTGGGATACTTTCAGTGCACTATATAGGGTACATGGAGAATTCGGACATACCTACAAAATGCCGTGCACCCCATATAGTGCACTATATGGGGGATAGAGAGCGATTTCCGACACAGCCACTGATTTATAGCCGATGGGAGGGGACATCCGAGATGATGTCACGGCTTGTAACCAATCAGGATAATGGAGGCATGACTCTATAAGCCACAGTCTTTTCATCTATTCCATTTTTTTTTTTGTGGCTGTCTCTCCAAGCCCGTCTCTCTGAGAAAGATCCCACGTCGGAATGTGTTGTCACTTACACTGTAGCACCCGTGCACCTCTCAGAGCTGAATAGATTCATAGGCATTTATTCTTGTCATATTGCACTGTCCGAGTAGAGAAGGAGAGACAAGGGGAGAGAATGTGTTTGTACACAATAGAGAGCCATCAGCGTGTACGAGCGGACCGAGCCAAACGGGCTGCTGCCTCGAGTTGTTGTTTACGCCCGGTGTTGTGTTTTTCTACCTGGCGATTATTTTGTGCCAATGGATGACGGGTGGGGGGGATGCGCATGCTCCTTGCTTCTTCTAGAATTATTTTCGTCAGGGATCCATCCTGTCAGTTTATGACTATCTAATTTGCATCAGAGAATTTCAATTTCAACTCTCCAAGAGGGCCATCATTGACGTGTGGTTCATCTTTCAGCGCTCGTCGGATGATTCACAAAGGGTGTGAGTTTCTCATTACCGAGTTCAAAGAATCTGTGCCAGACACGTTTGTTGGTATTTTTGAGTCAATTCTAGGTGTAATTGTTAACAGTGGTGGGAGTGTGAGAGTGTGTGTATGACTGTATGTGCGTGTGTGTTTGTGTATTTATAAGTATGAGGGAAGAAACAATGAATAATAAATGAATGCTGAAAGCTTCCATTTTTGAAATGCTAAATTTAAACCAAAGGGCTGTTCTCCAGGTTGGGTGCCGGTTGTTACCCTTTAGAGAATGGGGCAAATCTTGTAGCATTCAAACGACCCAGCATCCCAACCACAGTAAGCGCTGTTTGGTTAGGACCAGATAGCAAACTCATTGAGGGCCATGACATTAAAATTCAGAATGTCCTTGTGCCAGGGTTTTTTCCAACATATGAGTGTTTTTTTTCCAGAAACATAGAAAATCAAGTTCTGTGTTCTTGTCAACAAAACACTTAGTAAAGGATACTTCAGAAACAGGTGAAGATGGGGGATAGACGTGCGGGAAATACACCGGTGGGGAGATTCGAACCACCGACTCACCACGCCATTGAGGCCTATGTGTGCTTTCCAGCGCTCTGCCTAACCGACTGAGCTACTGGGCAGCACCAAAATTGCTAATTTCTGAGAAAATCATGTAATATATGCAGGTGTTTTAAATGAATGCCAAAGGCACAATAACGCGTCTTTGGAATTAATGTTAATGTAATTTTATTATAATTATTATTATTTTTTTTTTTTGCATGTCAGTTTTATTTTCTTTATACCTTGCATAGTAGCCCTGGCTAAGCTAAGTTCAGACTATTGCATTTATGCTACAGTGATTGTATTGCTTTTTATTTCGCCTTTAAAATATCCATAACACCTACAGAGCACATTCTTGGTTAGATTTAATTTGTGAATTTAAATTACAATCTGCCCTGAAATGTGTTTTTTATTTTGAAGTGCAAAAAAATTCAGTTGCTTATCGTTGTTTCATAATTGCAGTTAATAATCATGATTTAAATTATGATCTAAATAATCGTGATTATGAAGTTTTTCCATAATCGTGCAGGCCTACATGTATGTAGGCATACAAGAAGGCAGCTCAGCCCCTTTGTAGATCCGCTTCCTTCCTGCTACCAGCAGGTAGCCGCTGGAAGCCGAAGCTATTTAAACCTTGGAAAGGCGTGTTCACTTCCCAGCTATAGACAGTGTCCTGATGAGGTCATTCAAGTGTTAACATCTGATTATGATTACCCACTTGTGTTTTCCTCAGAGCTTTCCTTCCTCAAAGGTGACTGAACCGTAGCCGTACTGGGCTACACACCAGCAGAAATTCGGAACGTATGGAGGAGGATTTTGTATTGTATTCTTTTTCTTCAAGTCATTTTTTCAGATGTCGGAAAACTGGGTTGAAGAGATCGGGGGTAGACATTGCAGACATGTCGACGAGCGTAGTCGAACTTGCGACACTGCGGACGCTGTGGTAACCACAGCGACACTAACATGAATGGGGTCGTGTTAGGTGCGGTGTCCATAACCACTCGGCCAACGCGGACCCCTCCTTGTATTGAATTCTAAAGTTGATAAGGAGCCAATAGAGCTGTTGGAGAACAGGAGTGAATCAGGAAGAGAGCTAGCTACATTCCCACCCTTCCGGCGAACCACCTTTTCACTCTCCTTCCTTCACGCAGGTGCTACAGAGCCCTGCAGACTTGAAAACGGTTTCTTTCCCCGTGTGGTAAAACTGCTGAATTCCGGAGACGCACTGCACCAACAGCCACGGTAACATGTGACACAATAGAACCAAGAGTCTTACTGTGTGTTCAAACCAAACACAAATTGGGCTTCCAGAGCTTCTAAGTTATATGTAAAGTAAATGGTTAAACGTGCATGCACGGTAAATTGATTGAACGTGTAGTAGGAAAAACACGTCAAAGACGTCATTTGGGAGCGAGCGAGTTAATGGAACCAATGACTTTCAATATTGCATTGTACTGTGTTGTATTTATATTGTTATTAGTGCTATTGTGCGTTTTTCGTCAGAGTATACTTTTCCCAACTTAAATTCCATGTACGGTATGTGAAACTCTATGTGCAAATGGTGAATAAAGCTGATTCTGATATGGTGAATGATTTATATTTTTTATGATAAAGCAGGCAGCTGAGGTCCTTTCTTTTTTTGCATAAAGACATTGGAGGGATGACTTGCCAAGGACCATGTCTGGTGAAGAAGACAATATAAATTGACTGGAAGTTATCACTCCACATCCACAGTACAATTCCAAAGGCATGGTGCAAAACCTGCTATGACCACAGACAGTGGAACATGATGCTGTACCCCGCGGGCTCCGCACCTTCGACATACACATCTCTAGTAATAATAACAGATTACATGTAATCAGAGTACAATAATCTGGAAAAAATAATAACTGTAGTCCCTTAGAACTACATTTCAAAGTATGTCATCTAGATTACAGATTACACATTTGCCGGGAATAAGGGGAAATTTGGAATTTCAAATCTTTGGAATGAACTGTTATCTTGAACTTTAGGTTGCATTTAAAAAATAATCTAAAACTAACCGAATGTAAACCCTTCATTTACTTTTAAGATGGAGCAGTCAGATTATGTCACTGATTGTTACTCATTACAATTTGTAATGAGTAACTTAAAACTGTAAAGGATTTCTTTTAAAAAGTAATCTTCCCAACGCGTACATGTACAACGTGGCAATAATATGGGCGCAGACTGCGGCCTAAGTGTTTGTATAGGAAGATTGTTCCGGTGTCAGCCGGCAGCGCTGGGGTTCAAACGCCTTTTAATTTAATGTATCCTAAGTGTACGCCTTCATTTAGCTCCTAATTCAAAGTGCAACGCATAGTATGCGCATTCATTTAGTGGAGTGCTCAGCTTTCCAACCACTGATTGACACCGGCTGACAGCTGTGTGTTTTTAACCCTTCAGTTGACTGTACGACTGAGGCCAAGATCAACAATACATTGGCTGTGTCCGAAATCGCTCCCTATCCCCTACTCCCTACCCCCCATATAGTGCACTCACTTATAGTGCACTCAACAGCAACTGCCAAGATTTCGGACACTAGAATTGGCGCCGTCAAAATTATTATAAATTATAATTATAAAAAATATAATTACAAAATTCAACAATCATCAGAAAGTCAGAAGTACTTACATTTATAACAATTTGCCGCAGTTGGCCGCTATTTACTCCCGCCGCACCATTTTTATTAAAGTTTAGGTCATTTTTAAAATGTCTCGCAATGCATTATCGGTTATACTGCTCCGTCTAGGGTACATCCGATGCACACTACATTTCGCGGTGCATTGTGGGATACTTTCAGTGCACTATCTAGGGTACATGGAGAATTCGGACACCCCTACAAAATGGCGTGCACCCCATATAGTGCACTATATGGGGGTTAGGGAGTGATTTCGGACACAGCCATAATGATTGCTTGTGAGCATATGGTGGCATATAATACACATGGATGCGTAGTAACGGACATGTTTTTTTGTTTGATTGGTTGAATAGTCACATGAGCACCACCCAAAATGACTTTCTTCTGGTTCATGCCTTGAGTCACAGATACGGTGGAGTATACATAAATGTACGGTGAAGTGGTATTCCTTACCACTGCACGTCCACATTTTAAGCTGGTGCAGCGTGATCAAATGTACTGTAGAATAATTCTTGATTTGTTTGGTTAGAAAATTAATCTATTAAATGTTTTCAACATATACTGTATTATACTGTGAATTTGAGATCCCAAGGACTCTCAAAAACAATCCTTCAAAGCATAGTGCCAGGTAGAAGGAAAAGAGGAAGACAGAGAAAGCAGAGGGTAGATAACATCCAAGAGTGGACAAGATGCAGGCTGAGTGACACCATGCGAATGGCAGAGAGAGATGGAGGGTGCAGAGCTGGTTGCAAAGTCTTCAGTGGCGCCCCAAAGCTCAGCCAGATTATGGGACTGATGATGATGATGTACTGTTTATATTTTTGGGAAAACGTTTTTTTTTTTTTGTCGGAAACTGGATTGAAGAGATCGGGGGTAGACATTGCAGACAAGTCGATGAGCGTAGTTGAACTCGCGACACTGCGGACGCTGCGGTAGATGCAGCGGCACTAACATGAATGGGGTCGCGTTAGATGCGGTGTCCATAACCACTCGGCCAACAAGGACCCCTGGGAAAACGTTTTTAACTGATCATTTGTTTTATCGCTCAGATTTTCATTATAACAGACAATTACTGATATAATGAACACTGCAGCACTACTCACACAGACAAAGCCGATAAACAGACAGACAGACACGCTGCACTTACAGGCACACACACACAGGCATGGAGACTCAAACACGCAGACACACACACACAGGCATGGAGACTCCAACACGCAGACACACACACACAGGCATGGAGACTCAAACACGCAGACACACACACACAGGCATGGAGACTCAAACACGCAGACACACACACACAGGCATGGAGACTCAAACACGCAGACACACACACACAGGCATGGAGACTCAAACACGCAGACACACACACACAGGCATGGAGACTCCAACACACATGGCGCACTAAGTGGACATCAAACATTAGAGCATTGATCTAATTACAGCTCATAGACTGTCCACACGCTGCCTACAGGGCTGAAGTGTTAATTTTGTTGCTGCCTCATTCAATTGGTTTAGAAAATACACGACCCATTTCAAGCATTGAAGAAGTGAACACCATTCAGTTCAAATGCATGCTGTCCCAAACGAAGTCAAAGCCAATGCAAAACACAATTCAGACAAAGCATCTGTACTATGGCTGCAACTTTTATTTCAATAGTCGATTAGATGCCGATTATTAAAATGATTTATCGACTAATCGGTTGGATGTTTCTCCTTTTAAAAAAATCCCCAAAGAAATGGATTTGCCAACTTAAAATGCGGTCAATTTTGATTCACGATTGCCAACAAATGTAGAACAATTTAGTTACAATTTAGCACAAACTCATGACAACAATTTTTCACGCTAATGTTTTGATATTTTTCTTCATATTTATCTTTTTTAACAATACTGGATTTTCAGAAATTATCAAGTAATATCAAATTTGTGTAGACCAGTGGTGTCAGCAAAAAAACAACCAGCTGAAAATAACAATGATTCAACTCCTTGGCGATTATCGATTACTGCTTTAGTTGTCGATTAATTTCAGAATCGATTAGTCATCCATTAATCGACTAATCGTTGCAGCCCTAATCTGTACTACATGTTTTTCAACAAATGGACGTCATTTCTAGTTCATATATGTGTGTGAGTATGTCAAGCCTATAATGCTCTTCTAAACGATGAGACAAACTCGCCTTTTTGTTGTACAAGCCTGGCAGGCCAGAACAAAGAAATCGTTCACGCATCGCTTGGCGTTCACGGTCTCTGGGTCTGGAACAAGCAGAGGCCCAATCGATGTCATTCGTTTAGTCCAATCAGAGCTGCTTGAAGGCGGAGCTTTGGGCGAGGCGTGGGCTAAGTTTGGTATGTGCGAGGCGAGACTTGTGCGAAGTTTACCATGCACCTTGATTAGATTTCTTGTCAACCCTACGGCTCAACCCTACGGCTCTGTGATTTGCTAACTTGATTTGGATCCCCTTTCTCGAGCCTGCTTAATCCAGACCAACAACCGTGAACTGCGAACGATTTGTTGGTTCTGGCTTGCCAGGCTAGTCCTCTACACCTCATCAGACACACTACGTATCAAATTGTTATCTGGAATTTGGACTTCATTATTTTGCTTCACTTTGGGTCCATATAAACTACACAATTTATGTATAGCTGAATTGTTATTGACACACAATGAGTGATACGTTCCTGTATTTTAACTCTTGCTTGCCATGTCATACTAACATATTTAACCGGACATTTTACCGCGTTTATAAGCAAGTTCAGAAGTCCATTTTTTTTTTTTTTTTAAATGGCCCCTCGCTGATCGTCACTTCCTGGGGCTGCAACTGTGACATCAGAATGTCCCATTCAAAGTTTTTAAAGTCTCCCGGTCGGCTAAGAAAACTTTATTTTCACTGCTTACAAACATACCGACAAACACGGCGAGTGTCCCCGTCCAGCGCGAGCCCATTCCTGCTGCGCGGACAAAGCCAGCTCGATTTCGAAAAAAAAGTGGTTTCGAAAAACCCACTTAAATGTCGACCAAACTAGGATGATTTTCATATAAAAAGTTCAAAACTTTAGAATCTACAGCGGATTTCATAAAATTCACCTGGGAAAAATGGGGTCCTTTTTTCATGTTTTTTTCATGGATCATGTTTAACTCTAAAACTTCACTACAAAGGCCAAGATTTTTTCTGCAAGGTTTTTGGGTGATAGCTATGCTAGTTTGAAAAAAAAGGAGCCAAAATGTGTATAGCTATGATTTTGTTTCATAGGCTTTATCCATGGTTTTTGACACATGGTAAATCACCTAAAAGAGAGCCTGTTCCAGGCCTGGGCATTAGTGGGTTAATAAAGAATAGTGCGCCCTTCGTGCTGTATCTTATCATGGGTGAATAACAAATCTAACTGGAGGTATGCAATCTTATCCGACTGCTGAAGGGATATCTCCAAAATGCGACACAAGCATCTTTTTCTTCTTCTATGGTCGTTTAACTTCTTCTTCTTTTGTTCTGTGTCTGTGCAGGTCAAAATCATATTGTAGAACCATGCTTGCTGTGATGTTAGATTACATGCTACCAGTCAGCGGTAGTGACTGTGATGTCATAAAGGATCTCCCAGTGTGGCGGCCCACACAAAACCATAATGTCCCTAATGTAATTAGTGATGAGTTTGTTTTGTTACAGCTCTGCCAGCTTCCACAACTGAAAATGCAGGCTAATTACATGTATGTGGGCAGAGACAGATCACTTATTGGGACACCAATTCTCGTTTATGGCCATGAGTCATGCACTGCCCCCACGTCTCTGTCCTACAAACATGTCTGGAATCTTTTTTTCAGAACCCATGAGACTGCTTCCATTTCAAAGCGTCATGCTGATGAGGCTCCTACAGTGACGTTCGTTTTTAGCCCAGTCCAACAACACACTCCCTTGTAGTGAGGTCACGACAAGATACAAAATCATTGTTGTTTTTGTTGTATTCAACCAATGATTAATCACAATTATTTGGCTTACAGAATGTCCCAATATATATATTTTTCTTGAATGTATTATTATTATTATGTTTTTTTCCGACTTTAGTGCTGTTTTTCCGTCTTTATTGACGGGATCAGTCGGAAAAGGGTTTGACAAGATCCGGGGTAGACATTGCAGAAAAGGGAATAAAACTCCACAGCCCCATTACTATGAATGGGGACCGTCTTTAAATTCAATGTCTTTAATCGCAACGGCATAGACGAACACCCCCCCACCTTTAATGTATTTTTTAGGCCCATTCGGACCATTTTCAGCTTGATTCAGGATTAGCTGGAAAAATTCTAAACAACAAGGAAAATATACTTGAACAGTGGGCCGACTTCTACAAAGACCTCTATGAGGACGACACAACAACACTGACGAAGACCAAATACCTTCTATTGTCAAAACCAAAGTAAAAGACGCAATTAACAACATGAAAAATGATATAAACCCAGGATTAGACAACATCCATTCAGAGTACCTCAGAGCAGGAGGAGAACCGCTAATCAATGCACTCCCCATTCTTTTCAACTGCATATTAATAACTAAAGAGATTCCCCAATGTTTCAAAGAAGCCTTAATTGTTGTCATCTACAAAAAGACATGTAGACTTGAATGCGGCAACTGTGGACCTGTCTCCTGAGTTACTCTACTCTTTATCAGTATCATGGCAGCCTGAATAAAAAGCAACTGATACGCATCACTCCCTCAAGCAGTTTACCACCCCGGAAGAGGAATCCATAGACCAAGTGTTTACCATAAAATCAATCGAATTCAATAAACCCATCGTCATCGCATTCATAGACTTCACAAAAGCTTTTGACAGCATAAAACTCAACAACCTCGAGATATATCAACTTGCTAAAACTAACCTACAATGACTCGACAGCTGCTTTCAATCAATATAAGTCACAAAATTGGGTACCTTGGCCACAAATGAACAGCCTCAAATGACGGATGCACAGCCGTAAAACATAGCAATAGCACTACGCTGGGCACCCTTTGGAAAAACTCCTTACATCAAATTTAATTCTGCTCCACATCAAAACCAAAATCTGCAAAACATACGTCCTTCCAGTAGTGCTGTACGGCTTTGAATGTGTAAACTGGACCACAAAGTTGAGTAGCATAATTGAAACCACATCATGTGATGGATGACAGGACACCACCTTCTAGACCACATAGAAACAGACTAAGCTCACTAAAACCAATGATGACAATAATCAAAAGCAGAACCCTTAAATTCTACCGGCACATCAAGTGATCCCAAATAGGGCTGACAAAATTCTGCCTTGAAGGAATAGTGGTCGGAAAGAGAAGTAGAGAAAGACAACCCAAAAGATGTCGTGACAACATTTACAAATAATCAGGACTTGACCTGCCAACCCTCAACAGATACACTGGACCGGAGCCTCTGGAGGAAGCTGACCCATGTTGGTGCACATTCTGCTACAAGCGGAGAAAGTGAAGTATGATGAGCTGGAAAAGGGTGAAGAAGGGGAGGAGATATGGGGCAAACATTGAGGAGAAGCAACTCACCGTTGTCCACTCTTGAGTGACGAAAAAACAAATTTCTTTAATTTCTGTTACGGCTGAATTGTCGCTTGGGGCCCCAACAGACAGTAGAATCGCCTGTGTGTGTGTGTGTGTATTTTAATTTTCCATTATCTCATAACTTGCTCCATATCTTGTAAGCAGAGATGTCAGATAAGGAAAATGTGGTAGCGTCTCAGTTCGAATAACCCGAACAAAAACATTTTAATTGAACATTTTAAACAATTAATCAACAACTTGTGCTACAATACATTTGATCCATATGTGCACACTGCATCAACAAATCTCTTCCTTCTGTCCAGAGTTGGTCCATAATATCCCAGTCACTTCAAGAGCATTATGGAATGAAAACCCATTATATTATTAACATTACTACCACTTTAATTCTTCAAGTTGCTACCCTGTTGATAACATATTTCGTCATGCAGGTTAAAAGTCCTATCTTGCATGGCTCCGTACAATATTATTGTAGCCACGGCAATAAAGTCGAAATAGAATTAATGATTAATTGACAACAAAATTTTGACATCTCTAGTTTTGTTTGAAACGGCGCCACGCAACTACATGACCAAGTTGTCGTGGAGGAAGTGAGTTAGAACTGTCAGCGTCGCCATGTGTTGCAACAATAAACAATACTGCTGACTACCGTTTGGAGACTTATTTCACAACACAAGATCATGGTTGTTGCATACACGAGAATAATTCTCTCTAGCGCTGCAGCTGGGTAAAAACAGTGATGGAAACACTGCAAAGGGGCGCACCGTTCCAAAAAATCGCATTGGAAAAGGCCACGGATTTGCGTGATTATCGCACTTGAAATGTTAAAGTCAAGTAGTAGTCAAAAGTCTCGTCTTCATCCGCTCGCTATCTTGAAATTTAAAGTACTGCATTTTGACGCCTTGTCGGCATACATACACATTCATATTTCAGCCTCACTGTAAAATGTGCCGCTTTGTCATATAGACAGTAAAGGAAGGTGCACATTGTTGTAAAGAAACTCAAATGAAACATGCTCAGTTTTACATTTGTGTGCAGTTAAAATATCTATTTGTAGCCACCCATCTCCACACGAACAAAACAAAATCGCAACTAAGAAACTGACTGCAATATTTTGGAACAAAACCGTGCAGCCCTAGCTGCAGGTATCAAAATGTGTGAGCACCATTTTCCATTTCATTGACAGGGTTAGTTGTGAAAGTGGGAAGACAGATCGAGAGAAGACATCACAAAACGATTTGCAAGAGGAGGAGAAATCACGATACTGCTCATACCTGCGAACTAAGTCACAGGAATGTGCTGGATATGTGTGTCTTACCGACTGCGCCACACAGCCAGCCCATTAACAAGCTTTGTCATTTACGCACACACGTGCGCCTGTGTGTGTTATTATTCACAATTGATGACGCGAGGGCGCTGTGTCCCCTCTTGTGGAACACTTTAGAAAAAAAAAAAAAAAAAAACGATTACTTGAGGCACAAAAAATTCCTTGAGTAGGTTTTGTTGTACCTAACGCGCCCCCTTTCATGGTAATGGTGCTGTGGTTTCGATCACAGCGTCCGTAGTTCCGCTAGTGCTACTCCCCGCCTCGGCTTGTCTGCGATGAAAAATTAGCGCTGACTGAGAAAAAAAAAAACGGAAAAATTCCTTGAGTTAAAAAACAAAACAAAATCAAAGTACTTAGTACTAACATCTCAATGAATCGTTTCAGTCTAAAATCTCTCCCTGCTCCAATACCAGACATGAATGACATTCAGATGTGTATTTTGGGCCATGTTCAACACGGCAGGCCAAATACACAAAGAACAAAATGATGATCTGCAGTTGGAAAACTGTCAAGTATCCGATAAGATGCCAGCAAACCCGGAGACTCTATAGACGAGTTCGGGGGGTACTTGCGGTGTCTGAACGTCACTTCCGTGTCATTTACGTGCCGTCTATTTGATTGTTTTTTCAACATGACTATTCGGTGGGAGCACGCACCTACAGGGTTATTTAAAAATTGTGGTGGTAACTTGCGGTGTGCTATTCCTCATCCAAATGCTCTCGTGTGGATCTGTGACCCACAAACACAAGATTTAATAATCAGTTCAACCCGTTCCATTGTCTCATTCCTTTTAAAAGTACTAGTAGAAGCAGCCAGCCTATTGGTCCAGAAGAACACGTGACCACTCGGTGAGTAACTTCAAGTAGGATTTTGACTGTATTTCATCAATATTTATACAAAAAAGTTAACGAACCAAGGAGTGTGATGTGTAACTGGTCACATAGCGACATCTAGTGGTCAGATTTTGAATTGGTGTGCGTTTTGTTTCCACGTACCGCAGCCTTCACCAGACATTATATACATACAGTACATATAGGCACCGGAAGTGACCTACAGAAGCGCGAGACAAAATGACTCCCCCCAGTGTTTTGCACGTAAACTTGTCTATAGCAGAGCTGCGGCTCATCTTGTAAACCAGTCGGCAACATCACAGCAGGGGCCCAGGGGTGGGATTACAGTGGTGTGGGTGGACTCGCAAGGGAGTGACTTCCCGCAAGGGAGCTGCTGAAGTCAGAAAAGTGGTGTTTATAAATGCCTGAGTGGTTCATCACATGC
>OMKY01048677.1:0-10847 GCA_900302395.1 Bregmaceros cantori | reverse complement strand
ATTGGAGCCAAAAAGTGTCTTTCTACCCTTTAGGGGTCATTACAGAATTAAAATACAAAGCATATATATATATATATATATATATATATATATATATATATATATATATATATATATATATATATATATATATATATATATTATAATAATTTTGACACCACCGACTCTAGTCTGTAGAGTAGCAATCTCGGCGATTGCTGTTGAGTGCACTACAAGTGAGTGCATTATGTAGGGAGTAGGGTATAGGGAACAATTTCGGACAGAGCCACTGATTCACCTCAAAGTCTTAAAGACGGAACTATCCTTGACTGATGGAAATTTGGGGGAAGTGTTTCCCCTCCAACAACTCAAACACAGATGTGTATATTTAAAATAAAATACGATACAGGTGGAACACATACTTCTCTGTGGACCTTCAAAGCTGACTTAATCTGTCAGCAGAAAACGATACAGAATTTTACGGCAGTCACAATTCAATTTAAAGGTAATAATTTCTTCTTTAACTAGAAAATACATACAGTTGCGGGGCTTAGAGGGAAAAAAAACATACATAAAAAAGCATAGGTTTGGGTTGGGGCTAGGTTCGGGTGGCCATTGAGTGGCGCTATTAGAAATGTTGGAATATTGGGTAGTTGGAATAGGTCTACCCGGTATTTGGAATAGTGATTGGGACCCGGAGATTTGTCATCATCGTAGGTCTCCATCTGAAAATCCCTAAGGCTTCCTTGGTCTACTCCTCTCCATCCCCGGAAGCAGTTCTCCACTGCCCCCCCGCGCTGAGGTCTTCTTTGCCTTTGTACACATCCTCTCCGCCCTTTACATCCAGATCAGGGCTCTCGGGCGCCTCCATGTCCAGCTCCTCAAAAGAGGATCCGCTCCCCAGTGACTTGTCTGAGTCCCTGTCGCTGTGGGCCAGCTGTCGGGCCCTGTACTCGCCGTCATCCTCAACGTCTGCGACGTCCCGCAGAGGGAGCGCCGACGCCAGCGAGGCGGCGGTGGAGGCGGCCAGAGAGGTATCACGGCTGTCCCAGGGCACGCCGCTGCCGCTCACCGAACTCACATCGCTGTGGGAGTCGGCGCCTGCATATTGAACACACACAGAGAAACACAAAGATTCAAGATTTATTTATTTTAAGGGTTCCAGTTTTCAATAAGAGTTCCTTATTGATGCCCATAAAGCATTTATAACATTTTGTAAACATGTTAAACATTTACAAACATTTGTTAACATTTTGCTCATATTTAGTTATTTTTATTAGTGTTATAAATGCGTTATAACGATATTCACACAATATAACCCTTTCTTGGAAAAGGTCCTGGATGGAGGGAAGGGGGGAGGGTGCCAATGATTTTTCTCTGCTGTTCAAAATGTTCAAAAGTGTGGAACGATGGACACCTTGTGCATAATATTTTGACTGGCAGCGCAATGAGCTCATATCTGCTGGAAATTTGCACACTACTGTGCAGCATGCATGAAGAGAAGTGCACTTCAGAAGTACACAACTTGGAACACCGCCTGACTGCAAGTAGTTTGCATGTTGCAGAGCTGGTGGTTAGACAATGTCATCAGAGGTGACTAATGAAAGTCAGTTCCCGATTTGACGCCTAATATGTTAATGTATTTTATCGCTGGTTTGAGATTCATGCAGATTGTTAGCGCTCTGCCAGACTCATTGGCTCATTCATAACCAGTCATGAGCTGAGCAGATGGCTAGAGGTGTTGTTTGTGTGTGTGTGTGTGTGTCTGCACTGTTTGATTGGCGTCCACCTTTTTTTCAGCAATAAACACATTCACGTTTCCAAGCTTCGTTTCCAAGCTTCCTCACCAGTGTGTGTGTGTTTTGTATCGCTTTATTTGTTAACATGAAGAAATGTGACCTTTGCAGGTGTAATCAGCATGTGTGACCCTTGTTTGTAGGTCAAACACTAGCATACAAGAATGTGCTTTGTGTTTCTACGCCAGTGAGCTATTTGTTGTGCTTATTAATTCCATCAATTTGATACCACAAATTCAAACTCCCTATGAATGCAGCAAAAGTTGCTGAAGTTGTCTCATGTGTCTGTTAGCATAGCAACTTTATGCTGTCTCACGAATAGATTTGCATAAAGTATCCCAGCATGGGAGAAAGTGGGCTAAAGAGGAAATTAGGAGGATCTTTTTGGGGGTTGATCTAGAACTGTCGGTCATCTCTGCAAACGTTTTAAATGATTTAATGAGTTTATTTAAAGGACGGCACTTGGTGCCATTAATCATTGCCATTCCACGGACAACAAGGAGATATTTATATCGGATTTAGCAACAGAGCTATTTTCATCCCTTGTCCCTTGTTAACAATGTAGTGTATTAGAAGGCAGGTTTCCAAGCAGGCACCCTGGATGTCTTTTTCACTTCTGTATCATAATGTCACCTTTAACATGTTGTGATTAAATTAGTAGCATGAAGATAAAGTGTGTGAGTGTGGGTGTAAAAAATAAACAAACAAAAGAAAACAGGAAAACGTCCAGCCGAGTAATAATCTGGATGTAATAAATTGACTGACTTTGATACTGGTCACCGCTGATTTGTTTCACAAAGTAATTGAACTAACTATAACTTAAAAAGCAAGAAGAAAGACATTTTCTAGAATGAAAAACAATTCACCATAGAAATCAGTGATCATCTTCTTTATATTAGCCATTATGAGTCGTTATGATTAGTTAAGGCCTTGTGGTCGGCAAGAGAAGCAGAGGAAGACAACCCAAAAGATGGCGCGACAACACATACGAATGGTCAGGACTTGACCTGCCAACCCTCAACAGAATGAGACTGGGCCTGAGTCTCTGTGGAGAAGGCTGATCGAAGTTCGTGCACATTCTGGTACAAGTGGAGAAAGTGAACTAACTGATAGTTAGTATTAGTAAGGATAAGAGCTTGAAAACGAAATTATTTTTAAAACGTTCCAAACGGTTCAGGCAGGTCTTTATTTAACATTTTCGTTCTTGGAACCGTTAAGTTTGGATATAGTTCATGCAGAATATCTTTGGTGGACTTTCAAACTTCAGAGCAACTGTATTAACATATTACATTATTACATTTGCTTCCTCATCTGTCCACAAGATGGAGCCCTGGATGCATGGGGCTTGACAACTGACAGTGAAAGTGGATGGGTATACAAGCAGAACAAAAGACAAAATTTAAATCAAGAGTTTAAATCTTTTAACATTGTGTTTGATCAGGGGCTGAATTCGATTCTCAGAGGTGGATAGAGTTTGGAATGTGTTTTTTGCTTTATTGCTGCGTTATCGTTCGGAAGGCTTTTGAAATCTGAGATGAACTCAGATGAATTCATGAACTATCATTCTCTATACACGTTCAGGGACAACACTGATCCATTCTTCCTCTCATGTCACAGTATATCCTCTCAGTTTGTTGTAGCGGCTGCGAGGTTGCGCTGTGTGTTCTCTGTGTGACGCCCAACGACACTCAAGCTCTGATTCATTGCATCTTTGCACCGTCTGGGCCATGAATAGCTGCCGAGACTAATAAGCTTGTGCCGGTATAGCACCGCCCACATCAGCGCTTCATATTTAATGTGCTCGATGCAGCAAATAATAATTGTTACATCATTTTGGTGCACACAAAAGAAACACAATAAGGCTTCGTTCAATCTCTCTACTTCTTCCTTAATCAAACTCCTTTACCACACATTTTACCTCATCATTAACAGTTGCTGTGTCCTTAAATCGCCCCCCGGGCTGCTCAGAAACACAGGAGCAGCAGGTCTAGACTTGCGGTGCGTTCTAATTAGCATACCTTCGGAATGCACTCCACTTCAATGCACTATGCACTACGTACACTGTACACTACATGAATAGTGTGAGAATCTTCAACAGGCAAGTGCTGTTCCAAATGAAATGAAATGTGCCCAGCGCACAAAGATATCTTTGTGATTGCTAAAATATGTGCAGATCTCAGTGCTCGGTCAGCCGAGCTTCTGTCCCTCGGTGTATTGTGATGCACCAATGAAAGCCGCTGTCATTCAGAGAAGTCCTACACACATGCACACTTGGACTGAACCAACATCAAAGCCTGTGAGCCCGTGCGTAGACCAGCCAGAGATTGTTGTCTAGATCCACGTAGGGATTATGCAACAAATGTGCAATGACAGCAAAAAAGAAAAAATGGCAAAATGAAGGTCAAAATAGGATTCGGAGACGGAGGTCTGCAATTGTGAAATAGCGCAATTGTGCCTTAATTCATCCGGTGTCAGCCCTTCCAAATTTGGCACGTCCCAGGTTTTTTTTCAAAATGAGTTTTTTTTAAGACCCATAGAAAATCAATTGTGTCCTTGTCAACAAAACTTCAATCTCAATCAATCAAACTTCATCATCAGACAAAAAAATGTGTTTCTACCTGTCTCCATTCTTTAGTTATAGTCTCCAGGGTGAGTCTCACTAAAATGCTGATTTCTGCCAAAATCTTGAGTAAATGTGGGTGCAGTGCTGACCTGACAGTGATCGCTTGATGGCACTATATGCCGCTGCTATACGGTCCCTTCACGTGACCTCATATGACACTTGCATGGCGCCCTCTGTCGGTCATATAGAGGTACTGCGCCAAATCTATGTTGTTTTTAATAAAATAAAATAAATTTGGGTTTCAATAAAACCCAAAGACATTAAAACGTGTCTGGCACTGAACGAGTTCATTCACACTTCATTCACACATCGACACTCACATTTCAAGGCTACAAAATGTTGCTTGGAATGACCTCAAGTGTCTGGTAGATAGTGCCAATAAATCATGTAAGCCCTTCTGGCAGGTGCGGCTAGCTATAGCATTAAGGGATATTTCTGTTGACTCCTCTCCAAGTTTGGAATTATTTGGTTTGCCAGAGCTGGTCTGGACATATCAAGCATTACTTATCATTAGATGATGAAAATATAACCAACGAAATGGGTGAAAATTACATCCTTAGTCCTGAAATAAACCGTTTTCTGAGAAGACTCACCTCAAAACATTCAACCTAACCCCTAAGTCAGTTTTTGTGCATCAAATTTAGAGTTCAAAACCATGACACTAAAATCGGTGTGATCGCTTCATCAGTGATTTCAGAACGGGATCTACGGACGGTGTAGGTGTTTGTGTGTGTTTGTGTGTGTAGGTGTGGGTTTGTGTGTGTAGGGGTGTGTGTGTGTGTGTGTGTGTGTGTGTAGGTATATGTGTGTGTGTGTGTGTGTATGTGTGTGTGTTCCTTCATGTACTATATCTTGTGTAAACTGTAGTTGTGTAAGTTGTGCAAGCATCAGACAATAAACTGCCACCTCATTGTGTATGTGGTTATTTGCATGCAGTGACAATAAAGATTCCGTAATCTGGTAGTTTAGTGGCAGGAATGAAGAAGAATACAGTTAGCATACGTAAGTGGCCATCTCATGCATTGGCAGTTTCCTCTCTATAGTCTTCATTTCATGCGCTCGTCTTTCCAACGCACCAAGGCACATGCCGCCGAGCTGATGGCTCCTGTCTAGACAGCGCGTAACAACGCCATCCGCGGCGAGAATTGTGCGGAATACCGCGCTACTCGGTGGACTTGATAGGCCACCTGCGTCCCTCCAACGAGGCCACGCGGTTTAGATCTGTATTGCTCCTTTCAAGTGTTTGAACATTCCAAGGCGCAGGTGTAAACAGCTCCATTCCACATGCAGCACGCTTCACTCAGCAGAGCCTGAGATAGCAGTGTATGTTCTATCAGGACGACTGCAAAAATATATATTTTAATAGTACCTTAGCTACTACTACTTAGCTAGTACCTTAGGGCTGCAACTAACGATTATTTTAATAGTCGATTATTGAAATGATTAGTCGATTAATCGGTTAGGTATATTTCCTTTTAAAAATCCCCCAAAAATTCACAACGTCACACATAATTCTTGTCAACTTGAAATTTACTCATTTTGGTTCATGTTTGGCAGATGTAATACATCATCATCAGTCCCGTAGTCTGGCTGACCGTTGAAAGTTGACAACAATAACAATGATTAAATTCCAATTAATCAATTATTGGATTAGTAGTCGATCAACTTCATAATTGGTTAGTCAGCGATTAATCGACTAATCGTTGCACCGCTATTATCCATTATTGGAACAATTGGTTTTAAGGGATATAGCCTTTTTTGTTAGTTTCTAGAGATTGATAATATAGCAGTAACATTTTGCATACTGTGGGAAAAATGCATAGCCTCACTTTAAACTGCCGGTAAAATGTGCATCTTCGAGCTAGTTACGAATGAAACTCGAGTGTCGTTTCATTTCTTGAAAAATTCACTTACCTGACCCAGGTGGTGGAAAGCGCATCATAGTAAATGCAGGTATCAACACATTTAGACCTTTTGCGGACCCCCAGTTTACAACTGTTATTCCTCCACGGACCCTCTGAGGTGTCCCAGCGGACCCTGGTATAGAATAATGAACTTGCATCACAACACACACCACTTTATAAAAACACAAATATACCAAATGTACCCGTAATGTCGGTGCCTCTGTCATCATCTGAATCCTCTTCCCTTAGCCCAGCGCTCGTCTCCTCCCTCATTTCTGGCACAAAGAAGTCCGTCTGGCGGGACAGTGGCACCATGTACTGGTTCTGGTTGTCTCGGCCACACACTTCAATCATGGGGAAGGCGCTCAGCTTCCGAGTCTGTAAGGAACATAGAGACTTAGTTTCATGAGGGGAAAAAATAGGTTCATGCTGTTCTGACTGCACCCAGTCAGAATTTATGGACTAAACAAAGATTTGGCCATCTTGAGTCCAAACCTTTGGTCTGAGTATTAGCCACAAATCATATTTGCACGTAATGTAAAGAAGAGGAGAAGGGCTCAAAAACATTGCATTCATTGCATTCAAACATTTGTTTAAATACCAAACAACTTCATAAACAGATCTAATCGACGCTGGTTGTATTTCTGTTCTTTGGCTGTGTCCGAAATCACTCCCTATTCCCTATATAGTGCACTATATGGGAGAACGCCATATTGTAGGGGTTCTCTTTGGGTCTCCATCTATGTGTATCATCTATCTAGCATTCAATTACATTTTGAAAAGATAACTTGTCCTAATTTTTTTTTTTACCAAAAGTTACTCATTGCTGTCGCTACTCAAGTAGCTTTTTTGTGTGAGTACTTTTTTACTTTTAATTGAGTAACTATTTGGATGAATACTTTTTACTTGAGTAATATTTTGAGGTAACAATACTTTTTCTTAAGTATTTTTTATGGCTACTCTGCCCATATCAGGTAGCGAGTAGGGAACGATTTCGCACAGAGCTCTTGACTGTGAATCAAGACATTTTTGTCTCAGCTTCCAGCGTTAACCATACAAAATGTAGCATTCAGCACCATGGACAGCGCTCTGCTGGCAGCGAGGAAAAAGTTCTTTACAGTTGTCAGCGGTCCTGAAATCCCCATGTCGGAATAAGGACATATTTATTTCAGTAAGCACAAGTCCGGACAAAGACAGTCTATGTAACTTCTCACGACCAACTCTACTATCCAGCTGGTTCATTTCCCAATCTGCCGTTCCAAAGAGATAATTCCTTCTGGCAGGCGTGTAGTATTTTATGCTGCGATAAACAACTCTGTAGCTACAGCTGTAGACATGTACTACAAAAGGGTTTGGATAATATTTCAGATGTTGATTAATCACAAATTTTTGCTCTTAACTACATTTTGTTAGGAAAATTAAAAAAGCAAAATGGTTAGAAATGTATTTCTATTACTATTATTAATACATAAGGTGGATTGCCCTAATGTGGGCCACTGGCAAACATGGGACACCTAAACTCTAGTGGCTATGGTTCCTCCCCAAAAATAATGAATGTCAGTGAAACTATGGTAAACGCAAACTATGGTAATGTGTCTAACGTTACGTTCAACGCTACATTTCACTGTCCGGCATTAGGCAACTGACAGTCCCGCATTCGGAAGTTGCCAAAAAAATACCCACATTAGAACAATCCACCCTATATTTAATTTCAAAACAGATATGAAAACGTAATCGAATGTTAAGCATACAGCATGCCATTGATCAACAGCTGCGATCAATGCGTTACTAAATATTACTCTGCTACAGCAGAGTAATATTCTGTAATTGTCAATATCTCAAATATCCAGAAAAAATATCTAGGATCATCGCAACTCAAGCAAACAAGTGCCAGTTTCCATTCTATTGGCAGGATTAGATCAGGGGAAGACATTGGAGAAATACGTGGCTACTGCGCCACAGAGCCAGAACTCGATAAAGACCGTTTTGATTTTTATTTGGACGTCAGTGACCCAGGGCTCAAAACCCTGGCCTGTTTGTGTCAAACAGGATTGATTGAAACACTAAATGCTGCACCAATTGGGTAGTGCAGTTAAACAAGCCAATTAGCCTATTGTACCAACTCCTGGACTCTCACGTTGAAGGAAACACAAAGGGTTAAGTGGTGTGCCTGTGTCAAGGGTTGCATCAATAGGTGAAGGGGGATATTTTAGGAACGCGTGTCACATTCTCTTGATTTCGATTTTACGGACCACAGCCGATGCTAGTGCGCGCGCAGATCGCGCGGCGGAGGAGCTGTGATATATTTTTTTAAAGCCAGTGAAACGCCCATCTGGCAAATCCACCAACCGTGTTTTTCCACTGAAGTTCGTTCACGCCAGTGTTGCGAAAGTACCATGTAAGTGGATGGGAACAGATGCAGCATTGATTTGCTAGAATTGGCATCCAGCAAGCAGTTGCTGTGCAACTCGGCTGCCACGCCGATGTCATTGGACGCAGACATGCGCAGGTGGGACGGTGACTCGGGAGCCAGCCGAGTCACCGTAGTGCAGCCATAGACTATATGGGCGCAGCTCCCCCTTGCCCTCCCGGCGGGGAACCACCCACAGCCACTCGCAGGACGATTTCTCCCGTCGTCGATATTGAGTTCTTTCAGCTCTGCTAGTCTCTGCCTCTGTCCATTCCTTCCCAGGGAAGTTGGTTTGGATACCTAGGGCGTTTAAAGGAGGTATCCGATGTAACGCCAACCTTCTTAGATGGGCCGCTTGTCAACTCGAATTGAAACGACCAGTGGCGTAGGCAGAAATGTAAAACACTGTGGGCCATTAGTGAAAGAGTGTGGGCCTATTTTTGGACGGGGGTTTTGGGGGTCATCTCCCAAGAAAATGTGAGTTTCTTAGATGCAATTTCATGCATTTTAATCAACCAGGTGTCCGGCTTAATGCTGCGCCAGACGCCGCATGAAAAGGCACTGAAAAGACGAACGGTTTGTCCTAAAGATGGACGCCTGGCCACCCTACTTTAAAACCCCTACATAGGCAGTAGGTCTTTTCTAGGTTATGGTAATAGAGGGAACAATATAGTCCTACCTATATTTAAAAATAAATAAATACATAAATAAACAGGAGAATTAAAATAAAATGGCCATTGGAAGTGCACATTTAGTGCAAGTTGTGCAGTAGAATAAATGAATGATGAAATAGCAATACCATAGTGAGAGTAGTGAGAATAGTAATGCCATAGTGAGAGCTATAGTTCACTATTGACCAGGAGGGGGGGCCATTCCCTTGGATTCCCAAATACAGGCAAGAATGATAAGGTGAGAAGCGGTATCTCCAACACTGCTGAGGAAGTGGAGTTTGATCACTTCTGTAAATAGTTGTAATATTTAATACTGAATTGAAAGTGTTGGCTATGTTGTGTGACATTAATTGTGGCATTATGGTTAGTTGCTCGTTCGTAGCCTATTAACTTAATGTAAGTTAACGGGACAACTGTGACGGGATGAGTCAGCTGTCAATCATAGTGGCACCGGCCCACCCTGGCACTTACTTCCCTATGCCACTGGAAACGACGCAGGCACGAGCGTTTATTTCGAGTATTCGCGCCGTCCGTGACAAGCGTCACAAACTCCAATGGAAACACACCGTAAATCAGTGGCACCATACGTGTGCGGGTGTTTAACGAATTGCACCACACAGCCAACACAGAATGCATTTTTAAATAGTATTTGTGTTTTTAAAAAATATGCCTTAGATGCATGTCACTTGGTCCTCCTCAGTCCTCCCCTACCTGTCAGTCTTTGGACACACACACACACACACACACACAGACACGTTTATTTATAGCGTGACGGATCCTCACCACTGTCCCTGGGCGTGCCAAGAGGAAAATTAATACCTAAGCTAGGTGAAATGGTGACAACCCCCCTGAAGTCGTCTTCCTGCTGTCCTATATACTCTCTCTCCACACCTCCATCACAGCCACAGAGTCCACTCTCTCGCCACTCTCCATCTATCTATCCTGCTTGCCACAGTAATAGCATTCTAGTAATCTCTCTCTCTCTCTCTCTCTCTCTCTCTCTCTCGCGCTCTCTCTCTCTCTCATCAGATTATTTATGAAGAAGTGAAATCGTCAAATCATATTTCCTTTTTAAGATTGACTGGGTGGGTAGAATGTATGGAAAAACATAATTGTATTAATCCTAAGCCAAAGGGTGAGTGTTGATGTAATTTGTACTTTACTTTTTCAAGAATTCAGAATCCTTCAATTGAGATTTCAAAAGCCAAAAAAAAATTATAATAATTTTATTTTTTGGCAAAAATCATACAGCCCTACCCTCTCGCTCTTCCACATGCATGTGCGCACACACACACACACACACACACACACACACACACACACACATTGGTGGAGGTCTCTCTCTTTCCCTTTTCACTCTCTCGTGAATCCACGCTATCCTGCTCTCACATCTCTCTGACAACCGTGCCGCCCACCGGACACCCACACACCAACACCACGTCCTCTCCATTCCGCCCACCCCCC
>OMKY01048676.1:0-11754 GCA_900302395.1 Bregmaceros cantori | reverse complement strand
GAGGAGAAATGCAGCATAGCTGCATCGCTGAAGGGAAGCAAACGAATACGAGTGCTTTGTAGTGCACTGTCTTAACGAACTGAGCTACTGCAACGGACTGATTGTTTGTTGTTTAAATATATATATATATATATATATATATATATATATATATATATATATATATATATGTATAGAGAGAGAGAGAGAGAGAGAGAGAGAGAGAGCGAGAAAGAGAGAGAATATTGTATATAGTATTGCTATTATCTTTCTTTTAATTCATTTGCAACTCTCTTTTTGTTATCGTTGTTCGTCGTGAGGATCGTAAAGGTGACAAAGCAACTCTTTTTGTTATCGTTGTTCGTCGTTGATCGTAATGGTGACAAAGCATTTGGGGGGTCGGGTGCTTATTAAAGTGCGCACACTCACGCTACCGACCTTTCCCAGCCTTTAGTAGGGAAGCGATTGGTGGTAGTGGCGTTTTTATTAAATCGTCTGCGAACTCTGACATAGAAATGAAACAGCGGCAGGGCCCCTTGGTAGGAGGTGTGTGTATCGGCAGGTGAGTTACCTATGATAACGTCCAAAATAGCTCCGGCTGATATTGTGTTCAATAGACGGCACACACGCGAAGCAGCGCTGTGTTGAACAGCAGAAGAGGGGCGGGGTACAGACTCCCATTGGGGGGAGGGTGGGGTTTATATGTGGAGAGAAGTGGTACGGCACGCAACACAGAGGGATCCCGGATACATATTTAATTCGTTAATTCAAATAGATTACCTGTCTGCATGTCCTGCTAGTTATTTTTTTTACTCAGTAACGCTTGCAATATAAATGTGGCGTACTACGTTATTTGACAGAAATCTTACTCAGCTACAAGTAAAATTACTCTTTTTAAAAAATACTTTAAAAAGTAGAAAGTACCCCAAAAAGCTACTTAAGTACAGTAATGCGAGTAATTTCGTTTTTACTTACATTTTAGTTACTTTCCACCTCTGTGTATATCTCGCTATTTTGGGCGTGACTAATCGCTATTTTGGGCGTGACTTATCCTCTGCAACCTTCTACAACTTTTAGTTATGCGACTACAAATAAACAAATAAGTCTAGGTGAACACAGAAAGAAGGAATAAAGAAAATGTAATTCTATTCTAGATATCACATTTCAAATATTTTAAATATGTTCTAATCTGCTAGCATGCCAGCCCTAAAATGATGAGCATTATGCAGACCCACCTATATTGGTGTTGGGGGATATGAAGGTATGATCTACCAGGACTTTTTGCTCTCTCCCTGTCTCTATGCCCATCTCTACCATTCTAGATCGTCCAAACAGAGTGCAAATAATTTTAGATCGCTACATAAATAGTTTGTGTCCATTGTTACCCAGTCCTATGGCTATACTATGAGACCAGGGATGTCACTTAGGCAGGGTTGGGCCAGGGCCCACCCACATTTTGAGCTACGCCCACCACACCTAATGAGATGTAGTAAGGTGTTAATGACAAAATATCATCTTAGGGGGGCGTGGTGGTAGAGTGGTTATGGAGCGTGTCCACCAACCATAGGCAAGCAGCGCCGCGGGTTACAACCACACATTTTGGGCCCACCTGATTTCTAATTTCTGCCCACTCCCCTGTATGAGACCCAATCAATTACATGTTTTAGTTTATTTTTAATTATAGAGGTTTTTGGTGGATTTTATTTTTTAATGCACACTTGGGTATTTTGAACGAGCAGCATGATAATCCACCAACACAAGCATACAGACACACCTTGGTGCGCAGTGTGGCTGCCAGTAGCCCAGATCGGCTCAAGATGTCTGCAGTGTTGAGGAACCGGCGTTGGCGCGCTGACGAACACAGCGATGACTGTGCATCCGAAGAATCGTGTCCACTGCCGTGAGAATTGCCACACCTTCCCCACCCGGGTTTAGGGCGGTATGGGCCCTGGGACACCGAAGACGACGGAGACGAGGCAGGTGAGTGTGAGAAAGAGGAGGCTGATGACGAAGGGACCTGGGAAGAGCTGGAGACCACAGCCAGGTCCTGGAGGTAGCCAGGGCTGGAGGTGTGGCTAGAGCGGTGGTGCTGGCGAGTTCTGGTGGTGCTGCTCACGGTGGTGGTAGTGGTGGTGGACACAGTCTCCTTCGGTTCTTTCTCAGTGCACATGCGCTTGTTCTGGTTCTGGACCTCCCCACTGCTGCCTACCCTTGACTAGACCAGAGACACAGCATTATAGGGACACATCATGTTTTTCATACCAGTAGATCACCAAGTTATTCGTTGCTGATTGATTTACTGATAGAAAGCCATAAGGCAATTCTCTCTCTACCTCTTTTTTTGTTAAGTTATTTTTTCGACTTAACTGTCATTTTTCCATATTATTCACAGGGTTAGTTGTAAAAGTGAGAAACGAGAGATAGAGGGAAGGCATCGCAAAAAGGTCAACGAGTGAAGGAGAACTTGCAACGCTGCCCGTGCCTGTGCACTAAGTCACAGGCACCATAAGTGTGCATGGGTGCAGGTGTCTTGCCGACTGCGCCACAGAGCCAGCACCACTCTCACCTAATTTGAGGAACATACACAAATACACCGCCTGTACGGTGAACTAAATTCTGTTAATACAATATCCTGAGCTCCACTCCAGAAGAGTGGGCTGACAAAAGTAACATGGAAATATTAGTCTGAAAAGCTTTGATGGCGGGCACTGCAGCACACCTTCTCAGCCTGTGAATGTGAGCTGTCCTTGCGCGGGTGCGGGGCGATGCGTGGGTAGGAGTTGAGGATGGGCAGGTAGGCAGCGTTCTTGTGGTGGCGGCTGTGGTGATGGTGGCTCCTGCTATTGGCCTTCTTGCCACTGTGGCTCCTACATTGGGGAAACACAAACACTGGGTCTGTTCCGATCCACGCATAGTGCTGTTCCAATACAAACGTTGCAAAATGAAGTGTGCCACAAGTATCCGGATGGTGCACTTCGAACAGCCAAAATAAGAAGTGTGGGTCGATGGACACTTCATGCACTCCTTGGAGTATGGAGCATGAATGGCGTTGAGATGACATGATGGCGTCACACAATTCTTGGAAGAAAATTAATTTGCACACTATTATTTAGTGGATATGATGTGAGTGTGCGCTTGTCCGACATGTCAACGTTATTCCATTTCTGCTACATAGGCACTACGTTTTGTGCACCAAGTGTCCATCGGTCGCACCCTGGGTTTCCGACCGTTTTTAGGGCATCATCCGTGCCACTTTCAGTGCACTGGAATTTAACCAACCACTCTGGATAGCACCCTATGGACTAACAGTAGTGTACCAAGGGCATAAGCGCGCCATTTGGGACACAGTGACACTCGGGTGAAACTTATCAATTCTGCTGAGACGACATTGTGCATCCATTTTTTATTGCTTAATGTTAATGTCTGTCCTAAAATAAAAAGCATCCATTAATGAATTAACGTGAATCCCATTGTATTTATTAATTGAAATGACGCTTCTCTACCTGTCTGCACTGGTCCAGCGAGCGTCGGTGGGCAGGGAGGTCGTGGTCAGGGTAGAGGCAGAGGACGAGGACGGAGGAATGAGTTGAGGTTGTATCAGTAACAGCTGGGTGGTGCCGGGGCCGCTGGGGGCCCCAGGGAAGCTGTGCCAGCCTCGGGGCCACCCCAGCTGTCCTGCTGCTTCTCTCGACTGGCACATCAGAAGAAGTCCAGGTAGGTTGTGTTGTTGTTGTGGATGTTATCGAAACAAAGACAGAAACAGAACACACAGACATAGGAGGTTAAACCCTTTACGCAGCTTGTGCGTGAAGTACTGTTTTCTTTTTGTGCCAGCTTATTGTTTGACTGATTTTATCCGAAATGCGTAAGTACACATATTTCATCAGGAAAATAAATAAACAAAACAAAATGCCCGAAAAGAGGTGAAAAGAAGTAATAACTTATAATCTCTCACCCATCATACAATAACTAAACCACTTTTGCTGCAGGGCTGTATTGAAAGAATTAGGTGGTGGATATGCCAAAGATATGTCAGGGATGTAACAGAGTTACCATGGACCGGCCAGAGTCTATGATTCAAGTTGGGATGAAGTGGCATTAGTGTCCAGCCAGATGCCATGGTAACTGTTCAAGAGTGGACTAAATTTGGACGGCAACAAACTGTTTCAATACATCTAACTGGCCCCTGTTTGCTGACACGTCTACTAAATCGAATGAATTGGCACAATCACTGGAGCTATTGTTCAGTCAAAATATTTAAAACCTAAAAGACTTGTTTTCATGCATCATGCACTTGATGTTTTGTGTTATTTTTATGGTTATGGTGTATAATTAATTATACTACATTATTAAAAATACAGAATAAACCCATGTTTAGAGGGTGTTTAGAAATTACTTTCACACAATTTATGGTGGGTTTTCAAACTGCATTTTGCAGAATTAGAATTAAATAAAAATGAGCAAATATATCCGATATAATATCAGCAAGTGAAAGTTAAAATGATATGGACATTTTGTTTTTAGCTCAGTGGGCAGGAAATGTATGACCTGCATTTACATTGATTATCATACTATTGTAGTGTATCTATGGCAACAGCACCACTGTAACACAGGACGTTGCAAGTGATTGAATGGGCTGAGTTGACTAATTGAATGCTTCTACAAGGTTCTACAGCTGACAGCTATAGGCAGTTGATTGCTTTATATAGTGTGCCATTCAAGAGTGTCATTTCCTTTTTGCTTTTGTGCTGGCAGCTCAGGTAAGATGTCCATGTAGAGGAAATGGCGGACTTGACACAGGAATATGTCTTAAGGGTTAATTTATTAATCTGTGCTGAAAAGAGCCAGGTATCAAACTTGGCTGCTAAGATAAGGGGTAGGTCATAGACTGTATATAGAAATGGACACCGCATTCATTTTGATGTCCGTGCCGACTTTCGGATTGGTATGGGCCTCAGGCTGATGGAGCCTAGTCTCAGAAAACCAAGGCCTATGGGAATTCCTATACAAATATTCAAATCTTAGCAGCCTGTTTTAACCTATTTAACTATCTTTCCTAATTTATATTTTTAATGTATATTGCCGGGATAATTATCGGTTAATTGTGTGAGGGGCTCATAATTTCAGAAACGCGTTAGCCGTCACTATTTTTTATTTCAGCTCCCATAGGATCTCATTCATTCTGACTGTCGTTGGCACCCTTAGTGGACAGTACCACCGGAAGAAGTCGCGTTGGGGTGTCTCTCTCTCATATACTGTATAGCTCTCTCTATCTCTCCTTGTCCCGGATATACGTGTACTTTCAACAATGACAGCGCACAGTCTGCGGCACAACCCGAGTTTGTTCACAGCAATGGGATGACGTCATGCATGCTGCGTTTACTTTATATACTTTATATAGTCTATGGTGTTAGCCATGAGTTATCAGGAGCAATTTGTCATTTGTCAGGAAGCAACACTCGTTTGCCGCCGCTGGAAGGGCACATCTGATGATGACTTAGCTTGGGGCCCATCAGGATAGATATCAGTGACATTTCAAACATTTCTCTTGTTCAACTACGTTGTGTTATTGTGTAGAGCAGGGCTACTTAACTGGCGGCCCGCGGGCCAAATCCGTCCCGTAATCTATTTTTTTTTGGCCCCCCGAGGAATCCTTTGGTCAAACATGTTTTATCTATCTGAGATGATGTTATTTACATCACCAGAAGCACTAGAAATGCGTTGTTGAGGGTTGAGGCTAACTGAGATTCTGTTCTTTCCCTCACAGATGCACAATAAATGTGTTCTAGTTTAAGTGAGTGGCTTAAAGCACCATTGTTGCATAGAATTTAAACCCTTTAATGGGAAAACCCTTTTAATGGGCCGTACAGTCCGGCATCTGCTCCGGGCTCTGGCCCATTGGGCTTCTGACAATACGAGCAAAGTAGTTGAATAGCCTTGGTGTAGATTGACCACACGTAGTGGCCACACACCTCCTGCAATAGTATATCAAGAATAATGTAGTAGAATGGGGTTCTTGTCTCACCGACTTGACCGCGAGGTTCTTGATAACGTAGATAGGGGTCAGATTCCTGTGGATTTTGTCCCGGCCCTTGTTGGCAGAGCGGATAGCATTGCTGTCCCTGATGGACTGGCTGCTGTCTGGGTCGTTGTGCACAGAGTCGGAGCCAGCCTCTACACAAACCAAGAAAGGAGGGTAGTTCAATCATCACCGTCCTCAGGGTACACCTACAAATTCTGAGCCTCTAAGTAACATACTCAAAAATGAGTAGAGGAAGAGGTACAAATCTCTTCCCACCCAAGCGTTCAATTAGATTTTGAAACAGGGTGCAATGATTCTAGTGTCAAATTATTATGAATTCATTATGTCATTCATCAAAACTGATTTTCCTTATTGGCCTTTTCAGAGTGAAGTTTTCTTCCTCACTTAAAGAGTGAGGAAAAAGGGTTTTATTCGAGGTTCATGAAACTGTGTACCATCTAGGCACCAAGCTGCAGGAATTATTGAATATCCGAGAGCCCAATTCATACTGCTTACTCCTTTTGCTTTCCTTGAGTATGATTGTGCATTCATGGGAGCTCTTCTGTGTAAATGCTTTGGGCTAAAATTCTCAGTGCAATAAATTCCAGTCATTCTGTTAGACAACCTGCCATTTTCCATGATTTTTCCAGGAACTTTAAAATGTGTTTAGAATTCACTCAACATTAGAATGACACCCACCAAGTAAACACATGATACTATTCTCAAAAGGCAATTACAATAACAATGATTCTTCGTATACACGCACCGGCCACTTATTAGGCACACCTTGGTCGGAAATGGAGAGTAAGAAACTAAAAATACTATGTTACTGTATTCAAGTCGATTTTTTAAATTATCTGTCCTTTTAGGAGTATTTCCTTCTCTGACAACTCACTAGATTTTCAACACAAATATCAATTTAACAAAAATACCAATATGCAAGAAATGGAAGTGTTCTCATAGTGGGGTTTATCCCCACCTGTTGTTGATTTTGATAATTGCACCCTCCCTGTTGATTTTTGGATGCTTAATAAAAACTTGCTCTCTATGAGTGAAAATGTGTGGGTATGAAATGAACAAGCAGGACTTTGAGTACATTTCAGAGCCTGTACTTTTCACTTTGACTTGAGTAGATATTTGAATCAGTACTTTGTACTCTTATTCAAGTTTTTTTTTTTTTTTACAATGCATTATACTCCTACTCAACTATGTTGTCTGCATACGTTTGTCGTCTCTGACCTTGATACTGGGCGTCTTTTTTGAAATTGCGCATCTATTTTGGACAATTCAAAGCGGGTTCTCTTACCATCTCCGGCTTTTCTGGACTGTCTCCCCCCGAATCTTCATCCGAGTTTCCCAGCTAATCCTATCGCTATTTCCCAATAATAAGAATTAAAAAGGGCACTCAAAAAATGTTCTTAAGTACAGTAACAAAGTATTTGTTCCTAGTTACTTGCCACCTGTGCCCATCTCACCTGAGTAGCCAGAGTCTTTCTCCGCCTCCTTCTCCATGACAAAGCTGGCCAGTTCTTGGCCAAACCTAGCTTTGGACGCCCGCAGAGTGGCGCTGTTGCTCCTCTCCTTGGCATTCTTAGAGTTGGCGATTCGGCCAGTCTTCTCACCTGGATAGCTCACTTGCATTGGCATGCCACACCTGGGATTTGGTGAAGAAGAACTTTGAGGAACAGACAGACTGGGGCTGGCCCAGTGCCTCAGCGGATAAGACCCCTACTCCAAGCCAGCCGCACACCTAGTCTTATTGTTGTGGCTTAGAATAGATCACAGCACATGGAGCGCCGTGAGATTGCTTACGCTCACGATCATATATTGCACGAATGCACGTCCACTCGTCCCTGCTTTCTCATCCCCCCTTCACACTAACGGCGTCAATAAAATGGGAAAATGTTGCTTGCGCCGAAAAAAATTACTACAGTCGGATGTTCAAATTTTGTTAGCAAATGTATGTATTTATATTTAAAATTTGAAGTAAAAAAATTGCTAGTCAGTTTTACACTGGGTATGCAAAATTCAACAATGTTATAATAATAATAATAATAATAATAATAATAATAATAATAGGAATACAGACAGATTTCAAAATAAAAACAGGGTTTTCAGTGCTAAACATTTTTAAGAAATTTGCTTTGAAATTGAAAAATACATTATACAAATTATATTTTATATAATAATAATAATAATAATAATAATAATAATACAGCGAGGAAACTATCTGAAAATTTGTTTTGGTTTTATAGGTACATATCCCTCAACCTTACCAAAGTTCAAAGGAGATGAGATGAGATAAAACTGTGTTATAATATGTAATTGTACAATGATACATGGTCCAGTTACAATGTTAGTAGACAGAACAAGACAGTCAATGCACAAATAAAAGGTCCATAATAAATATCAACATCACCGCACTACAATCATGAATGTTAATTGACAAGATTTAAAAAGTGAGTAATACATAATATTAACTTTACCTGATCTCTAATTACACAGCTCTGGTTGTCTGTTACTTGGTTTTAATCTGACTTGTTAATGACTTGTTCACTATAGAAATTGATGCTCGGTAGCATCTCCGTCTTTCAATGTCAACAAAGCTCTCCACCAGCAACAAAGAGCTTCCCCAGTGGTACAACAAACCAACAAGACAGTGGTTTTAAGTTTCAGACGCGGCGTAGAACGTGTGCAGAGGTTGTTGTTTTTTGTTTTATTCATTTGCAGATTGCATCTTTAAGTTCAGTTTTTGGGTGGAGGCCCTCCGCCAGACCTCTACGCCCCACTGCTGAATGTAGGACATGTATAGGCCTCATCTGAAAGCCTTGGAAAGTACAGATTGATTGATTGTAAACCAGAGTTCATCTTTCTTTCTCCAGAGGAGGTTGCATCCGGGGGGGGGGGGGGCTATACAATGCGAGGTATCACTATTACCTGATGATATTCTATCCGGTTCGCATGAAACATGCACACCGGGGGAGCGGAGAGTGCACGTGGCCTGTCCTCTTTCTGCGGTTTGTGTTTCATTTCTCACCAACTTGTATGATTCTGGGCTATAGGCCACCCAGGCAGTGAGTAGCGATCTGGTAACTGGATATTAGTGATGTAATTTCCCCTTTGGGATAAATAAAGTAGCCATCTATTTATCCACTCACAACAGAGTGATACAATCACAGGATAGGAACTAGCGGTGTCAAAATGCAATTAATGCTTATTCTTTTTTAATTGCCATTAACTGACCAATTATTGATCATTAACATCTTTTTGGTAGTGCTAGGCAGGGCTTTGAACCCCGGTTCAAGGAACGAAAACCAGGAACTTTTTGTATTCTCCAGGGAACAGAAACAAAGCCGGAACACTATTTGAAATAATGGTAACCGGTTAATACCGGTTTTATTTTGTTCCTCAAAGTTTTTATTGAAATACTGCCGTGCCCCTTCCTTTCCCAGCCCTCTGGCCCCACCCTGCGCGCACCCGACACGGCCGTCCGGTGTCCGCTGCTCTGCCAGTCTCTGCCGGCGTGCGCCTTCTCTTCCCAGCCCGTGAAGAGAGCCGACTTAATTTGAAACACCGCCTAGCACAAATTAACCGTTCCGGAAACAATATTTTTTGTTCCGGAACGGTTTGGGAACGTCAATTTATTGATGGAACTCATAACTTATTATGATCAGTTAATCGGTTATCAATTGACAACGCAAACATGAGCTGCACAATCACAAATGTTGTTGAAAATGTGCTCGCCGCATTGCAGATTGCAAACATTTCCATGTTAGTTTGTATTAGACTACTCTTCCATACTGGATGATGGCATTTTCAAAGAGGTTTCTTTGGGTGGGATGACATTGCAGAAAAGCTGGACAGGGGATTTGTACCTGTGGCACTGCTCGACCTATGGTCTGGCGCGCTCTCTAACTGCTCGGGCCACCGCGCGCCCCCCGTGCATACGATCTTTTAAACATGTAAATTGTCAAAACAGTTTATAATGGGTTTTTAAACAATCGGGGTGCATCTATGTTGTAGTACCTATGGCAACTGTCACAGTGGTTTTGATGGCTGTCTTGTAAATAATAATTGGATATTTGGATGTATTTAGATAAATAATTTCATGAATTTGTATTTAATATATTTATAAAAATATAATAATATTAATTGCATGCCTGAGGTCTCTGGAGTTTGCAAATTAAATTTAATATTTTGAGTTATGAAAGTCTTTATTTTGATGTTTTTTAATTTATTTCTCAAATAATCTGAATCAAGTATGAAATCAAGGTTTCAGAGATGAAGAGTTGGGGGGAGACATTGCAGAGATGCCGGACAGGGGATTCGAACCTGCAGCGCTGCTCGACCTGTGCTCGGGGGCCGCGCTCTCTAACCACTCGGCCACCGTGTCCCCTACCACTCAAATAGTTAATTCAGCCAACATCAGGGTGTACAAAACACGAATCTCCTTCTCATATGTAGCAATAAAATAACAGAAGTAACTCAACCATTACTTAAACATCAGCATAGTACGAAAAAAAAACACCAAATCACTCAATGTTATTAAATTAAACATAATACCAAGGCTGGATTTTACTAGCATTAGAGTACTATTATGTTAAAGACACTAACACATTTTATTTACTTTAATTGAATATGGTTTAGATAGAAATGGGGCAGAATATTTGCTCGAACTTCAATATCAATGCAGATTGTTGTAAAAATGGTTGGCACTGGAAGGGTTAGTATCATGATCCTAGCCTAATTTGAATAATCAATTTCGAATGGTATAATCTTCATTCAATTAATAATTATGTTGAATGTAAAACATCATTTTTAAAATACCAAAATCAATTTACTCGACTACGTTTCATTCATTAAATTGTTTATTTAATAGAACCTTCAATGCAATGGATGTACTACTACTAATAATAATAATAATAATTGCTCACCTTTGATCACTTTGAACCGCACAAGGGTAAATCCTATGGTGTTGACATCGTTGCAGATGCGGCACTGTGTTTTTAAGGACCTGAGGATTACATGTGAAAGAAAAGAAAGAGAAGTTTTTAATGCTTTTTTTAAAATGACGATAAAACAACGTGTTGACTGGCCGTGCTTTCTTCCATCGTTCTTGACCGGCGGGCGAGTGGCGAAGCTGCGTCCCGTTTGACGTACGCGTGCTGCTGGGGGGGGGGGACTCCACTGACGTCACATGATAGCCACGACCCTCTGCATATTATTTTCATAATGAGCTGTGTGGCCGACCCTCTGTGGGCGGGGCTTCTGACAGTTTCATTGACATACCGGTCCCGCCCATTACGCACACAGAGGAAGAGCAGCCAATTCCGTGACAGTCCGACACGTGTGGGAGGCGTGACCTCCTGTGACGAAGCCACGTGAGGGGGAAGGTGGGGGACGTTATTATTTTTTATTAAATATGTTTACGCTAACATGCACTGTGGCGGAATAGTTACTGATTGCTAATAAGTAAAAGGGTACCTCAGCCTTGCCTGTTTGTGAAAATAGTGAATTAGTAAATACACATTTAGTGAGAAAAGCCTTTGTATGGGAGTGAGATATGTGGCTGATGACATCATAATGACAGCGCACGATGGTATGTCTGCACTAATATCACACACAAGCAAGTGAGATTTACAAATTCACTAAGAATGCGTTGTAGGGATAGATACATTTGGCCACAACACAAATATTAAATATCATTCCAAGCCGACGGTCGCTCCAAAATACTGCCTGCATATTGTATAATA
>OMKY01048675.1:2520-12958 GCA_900302395.1 Bregmaceros cantori | reverse complement strand
GACAGTTTAGGCTCTGTTCCCAAATTCCATTAAATGAATAAAGGTATTGTAAAAACTTTGGTCTGTGTTTCTCTCTGGTTCCATCTTGTTCGTTATATTCACTGGCTGTGTCCGAAATCGCTCCCTATCCCCTACTCCCTACCCCCCATATAGTGCACTCACTTATAGTGCACTCAACAGCAACGGCCGAGATTTCGGACACTAAAGTCGGCGCTGTTGAAAATTATTATAAAATATAATTATAAAAAATATAATTATAAAATTCAATAATCATCAGAAAAATTTGGGTCATTTTTAAATTGTTATATTGCCCCGTCTACGGTACATCCGATGCTCTCTACTTTTCGCGGTGCATTGTGGGATACTTTCAGTGCACTATATAGGGTACATGGAGAATTCGGACACCCCTACAAAGTGGCGTGCACCCCATATAGTGCACTATATGGGGGATAGGGAGCAATTTCGGACACAGCCAGTGAGTAATCCTTTCTACATTTGCATTTTATTCAAGATTGTCTTGGTGTTGTTGTTTTATTTAACTTTGGCCAAAGCCTCTGTGGACTCTGTAATGTTTTGTGGCCCACTTCCTAACGAGTGACAGTATGTTTAGCAGGATGTCGTCATCTTGCCATGGCATGTCAGATGGTGCCCCGATATTAATGTCTTGTTGACAAGACCCAGAAAGAACTCCAGACAACTTGATTTCTTTCTGGGGACGATCTGGTCTGATTAGCAGAGACGGTAACCACCCAGCCCTGGAGAGCACTACGTGCTCAGAACATGACCTCCTTTATAACTAACCAGACTGTTACCATTCCTACTGATATTCATGATGGACTCAGGTAAGGACACTTAGAAAGGGTTGGGAACAACCCATTTATTGTACTTGAATGGACATACAAGGCGTACAAGTGACTCTGGTATGAAAAACTACACACATAATTATTACAAAATAATGTAATCTCTCCGTGTCAATAGAGCTGCAACCGATTAAATTTATTAATCGGTGATAATCGATTATTGAAATAATCGGCAACTAATTTGATAATCGATTAATCGGCAGCGATTAATCATTTCCTTGTTTGTTTGGCCAATTCTCCGTGCAAACGTGTTGAATATATGTTGTTCCCAATGCCAGTCTCCCTTCCCAGTGTCATGGCCCTGTCCATTTTCTTGGATACTGAACACTGCTAATCCCCAGCAACAGATATAACAAGTTAGGTTGGTTGAAAAACCACTGTTATAATTTGGTACCGAAGAGTAGGCTCACATTCAACATTTCCATGCAAAAAATGGAAACGTTAGCAATAAGGGGAGATGGGGAAACAGCAAAACGATTGTGATATTAATATTGGAAACTTTTTTTTAAAATGTTTTTTTCCAGCCCATTCGGGCTGTTTTTTTTTTTTTTTGGAAACTTTGTTAGCGCTAGCGGAAACAGGTGAAGATGGGGGGGCAGACATGCGCGAAATACGTCGGTGGCGAGATTCGAGCCACCGACTCACCGCGCCGTTAAGGCATATACGTGCTTTCCAGCGCTCTGCCTAACCAACTGAGCTACTGGGCAGCACAATATTGGAAACTTTTAATAATAATTCATGTGTAGCAGTTCGCATTTCTTGGGGAAATTTCACACACACGTGGACACTGTGACATTCTATGACCACCACATGCACACCCATATTTGGCTTGTTGGAACTGCTGTGTCTGCACTTGTAACTGCATTGTGATGTCATGTACATACCCCCACCGCTGTCGGCTTAAGAGACAGGGGATTCCAGTATTCATTCTCTTTCTGTGTTGTCTCTCGACAATAAAGGGACATTATGCTCCTCATTCCTCATCACACCTACCTCTACAAATGTTTCATAATGATAATAATTAACGCTGATAATCGTTCCGATCTTAAATGAAAAATGAACCGATTAATCGGTTAATCGTCAGCTAAAATGGACGATTAATCGATTATCAAAATAATCGTTAGTTGCAGCCCTAAACACTGCAAGACAGTCTTTTTGGGCAAGCATTTTCCATCTTCATTGACAGGGTTAGTGTAAAGGGGGACGAGAGATTTGGGAAGCAGATCCGCAGCATACTCATGTCGATGAGGGGAAGCAATCTCACAATAGCGGTGTGTGCTGTGAGAGCAAGGCAGTAGACTGCACGGGGCTGGATGCGGCGGTCCAACCGACCGCGCCACAGTCTTAATTCTTGAATATTAAACTATAATGTGTTTCCACCTCTGCAAACACAGCTTTGTGTTCAAATTAGGGCTGAACGATTTTGCCACAAAAATAAAATCCTGATTTGTGTCTTTGAAATCTCGATTTTTGATTTTTGTTTCCGATTTCTTGGGGGAAAAATGGACAAAAATATATCAAAACTATAAGTTTCATATTTCAAACTTTGTAAACGGTGTCCATTTTTGGAGTTAAGTAGACACCTCACCCTTTGGCTTAGGACAATTATCGTTTTATATAAATGTTATTCACCAATATAACTTGAAAACAGACCATCAAAATTATTATCAATGTTAAAAAGTAAATACAATTTGAAGATTTCACTTTCTAAAAAATCCTCTAAACAAAATAATCTGATTTCGATTTCAAATCATCAATTTTCTTTTTTTGCACAGCCCTAGTTCAAATACATATTTTCCCGGTGTACAATGTCCATCTCTCAGTTTATTTTCTCTCCCTCCCAATACCGTTCCCCAAGGCAAAACTGAACGTCTCTTCCTCCAGAGTTCTCACATTGGCAGCTTTTAAATTGGATTTAGTGTGAATGAAAATGGCAAAAAAAAACATGTGGGTATTTTTCAATTTAGCCAGTCTATTCACTCCCTTCATCTCTCTCATCCTCTGTTAAAAGGGTTAGAACATACAGGCAATCAATTTTCACATCTCAATGTTTTTTCTGTGAAGCACCGCGAGGTGATTTTGGTCAAATTTTGTCTATGTGTACATGAGACTGGGGACAGTGTTGGACAAGTTCACTTTCAACATGAACTTCACTTCAATCTCAGTTCAGTCCTTGTAAAATGAATTTGTTCATCGTTCATAGGTCATCATTTTGAACTATGAACAGGTGGTTCCCCAAAATGAATTTTTTTAAAATATTTTTTCGTTCTTTGTTTAACGTTACTGTCAGCTATAATTTGTTTGACAGTGTTCAAGCAGAACACACAACAATATTTAACTCTTTTAACGTTGTGTTAGATCAGGGGCTGGATTAGATTCTCAGAGGTGGATAGAAACGGTGCAGTTTGGAATGTGTTTTCTGCTTCATTGCTGCGTTATTGTTTTGAAATCTGATATGAACTAATTGTGAACTAAAATACAGCTCCATTCAATAACCTCAAAAAAGACGGCATTCACAATTTTACGTTGATCAAGGCCACATCCAGGTTGTCACTGTACCTTGTACTTGTGTAACATGTTATTGGTATACCCAAAAAAACATATTTTATTATTTTTTTACATCTCTCCTCGTAACTTCCCATGTCGTCCTTGACGATGATGGCGTATTAGAAGCACTGCCGCCGAAACGAGCGACCGGTGTTCGTGAGGGAGGCACGGGGTGTTGTGACACAAACATTCCTGGCAATCTTTTTTGTCTCTATTTGAACGGAGGTGCGTATCGCCCTGTAGTGCAAACTTGACACAAGCTGTCACCAAAGGTGATTGTGTGTGATGCTTTGCTCTACACCCAAGTCTAAGAAAATGGTGCGCTTCACCCCACTTGTCTGATAATTGTTGAAGGTGAGCACAGACACACAAGGCACACACAAGCCGTGTAAAAGATACTATTACTATAATAATTTACTATAATAATAAAAATAATAGCTTGGACTTGTTCAGCTCTTTTCAATAAACCCAAAGCGCTTTACATCATAAAAAACAAAGTAAAAGTTAGTGAACAGGTGCCTCTTCAGTGCAGACTTGAATGAGTCCACAGTCTGTGCCTAGCGAATCTCACAGGGGAGAGAGTTCCAGAGTTCAGGGGCAGTCACGCTGAAAGCACGGTCCCCGAGGGACTGCCTTTTGCTGCGACGGACAGTGAGGAGTGCCAAGTCAGAAGGCCTCAGCTTCCGAGGTGGGGTGTAGTCCTCCAGGAGGTCAGGCAGGTACAACTACTACTACTACTACTACTACTACTACTACTACTACTACTAGTACTACTACCACTAGTAGACACACACATTTATTTCGGGCTCTCACACACAGAGATTCTCTCACATGTAACTTTATACTCAGACACATCAAAGACTGCACCCACACTCGTCATCTCTGCGGACCAAGAGGTGTAATGCAAAATTTAAATGTAATGCAAGATATAACCTCTTCCATTTAGTGCTCTGCTGTCATGGACACAGGCAACAACAGACCAAACAACGGCCCGGCTTTTTAATCCGACATGCCAAACTTATAACAAAAAAAGAAAAATCATTAATTTCCCCTTTTCATCCCTTTTACCTGCAATAACCTTATTTCCTCAAAAGATGGATGGTTTCAGCAGAACACATTGTTTGAGCAAGAGAACAGCATTATAGTCTAACTCACCAAGGACAGCCATAGAAAATGCATCCATGATGATGAAGAAAAAGCAATCACAGGAAAAAGATATTGCATTATTATTATTATTATTAAACATGTGTATATTAATATATCATATATAATTAATAAATCATTAATTTCCCCTTTTCATCCCTTTTACCTGCAATAACCTTATTTCCTCAAAAGATGGATGGTTTCAGCAGAGCGCATTGTTTCAGCAAGAGAGAGAACAGCATTATAGTCTAACTCACCAAGGACAGCCATAGAAAATGCATCCATGATGATGAAGAAAAAGCAATCACAGGAAAAAGATATTGCATTATTATTGTTAAACATGTGTATATTAATATATCATATTAATAATTGTAATTGTTAATATCATTATTATTATTATTATTCTTTTTCCCAAGATATCGCTCTGTGAACCCGGGAGAGGGCATGCTGTGTCAGCTAGCCTGGTGCACCTGGTGAATCGCTTTCTCTGAGTCTCTTTTTTTTCCCGGCGTCAGCGCCGTTTTTTCCATCTTTATTGGATAGGATTAGTCGGAAACTGGGTTGAAGAGATCAGGGGTAGACGTTGCAGACAAGCCGACGAGGGGAGTAGAACTCGCAGCACTGCGGACGCTGCGGCAGACACAGCACCATTAACATGAAGGCGGGCGCGTTAGGTGCAGTGTCCATAACCACTCGGCCAAAGACACTCCCTCCGAGTAGCTTTTCCAAGACTCCTCTTTCAGGTAGGAAGCATGGAAAAACATTCACATTTCTATCAGAAACATAGGTATCAAACCTACGGCATGTGGGCCAGATCAGGCCCGTGAGCGGGTTTAATCCAGGCCACCAAGATTATTCGTGAAAATAGCAGCAATTTCTCAATGAAAGAAAGAGAAGAGCAAGAATCTGGCCATTTCTGAACACTGAGGTCTGGGGCTTATGAGCGGAGGAATCACCATTCATAGCGACTTTCTGAATATTACCCAAGGGTTAGTTGAGAGCACAGGCTCGTTTTGGTAACCCACACACCGTCATGCAGAAAAATGAAGGTGGAACATTTTTGGAATAAGCTTGTAGTATTTTTGACCAAAATAAAACAAAGGAAACAAATCTGAAGTTATCATTAAGCAGGGCTCCGAACCGGTACAAGGAACGAAGACAAAAACCGAAAACAAACAGAATTTTACAGAATTTTATGAGAAGCGGAAACGGAAAAACATTTCTTCAACTGTTCTGGAACAGAAACAGAACATTATGAAATCCATAAAATTTTAATATATAAACATATCCTATGTTTGGGAGACCATTTCAGCTTGTACAACGATCCATACTTTCACTGTCAGTCGTCAAGCTCCATGCATCAGGGGCTCCATCTAATGGACAGATGAGGAAGCGAATGTAATGGCGTTTTAAACCCAGTTTTCACGTTAATACAGTTGCACTGAAGTTTGAAAGTCCACCAAATATATTTTGTATGCACTATATCTAAACTTCACATTACACAATATAAGAAAGAAGAACAAACACAATTTGTCCGTTCCCAACCGGTTCAGGACCGATGTCAGGGTGGCGGAACGGTTCCGTGAACGAAAACATTAAACATAGGCCTGCCTGAACCGTTCAGAACGGAACGTTTTTAAAATAATTTCGTTTTCAAGCCTTGTTCTCAAGTTATTATGCCATCATTTTACTGGTCCAACCCGCTTAGGAATAGATTTTCTTTAATGCAGCAACTGAGCTGAAATGAGTTTGACACCAGAGTTGGTATTATACCATGCGACATGCCACCTATGGCTGCTAAGAACCGTGGGCAATGTCATCCTGTAAGGTGCAGACTGGCCCGAAGCCCAGTTTTCACAGAGTATACGCTTAACCACTTTTCCGCCTTGGTGCCCTTCTGACCCCGCCCCCTCATCTTTCTCGCCGCTTGTACGTCAAGGGCTCAGCTCAGCGGTTTGACGTTAATAGTAGCAGCTGGGAGAAGACAAGAGAACAAAAAAATCCATCCCGAGCTGTTTGCTGAAAAGGGCATTTGCTGGCAGCGGTCCGTCGTCAGCTTAAGTGTCAGTTGTGCGGTGAATTTATAAATGGCACTAAATCACCGTCTCCGCTCTCTTCCACACCTAGCAGCGCGGCCCTGGCAAGCTGTGCTAGACCGAGACAAGAAGGCTGAGCTGCAGACACCTCTATCACAAGCAGGGTTTGAAAACGAAATTATTTTTAAAACGCTCCGTTCCAGGGTCCGCGTTGGCCGAGTGGTTATGGACACCGCAACTAACGCGACCCCATTCATGTTAGTGGCGCTGTGTCTACCGCAGCGTCCGCAGTGTCGCGAGTTCGACTACGCTCGTCGACTTGTCTGCAATGTCTACCCCCGATCTCTTCAACCCAGTTTCCGACTAATCCTATCCAATAAAGATGGAAAACGGCGCTGACGGCGGAAAAAATAACTTGAAAAAAAAAAAAAAAAACGCTCCGTTCCGAACGGTTCAGGCAGGCCTTCCTTTAACGTTTTTGTTCTTGGAACAAAAACGTGCCAGGGGTGCGCAGTGGCAGAGCGGTTAGAGAGCAGATCTTCCTTTAACGTTTTTGTTCTCGGAACAAAAACGTGCCAGGGGTGCGCGGTGGCAGAGCGGTTAGAGAGCGCGTCCCCCAGACCATAGGACGAGCAATGCCGCAGGTTCAAATCCCCTGTCTGGCTTTTCCGCAATGTCTCCCCCTCGACTCTTCATCCCAGTTTCTGATTTAATCCTGTCACTATCTCTATCAATAAAGAATGCAAAACGGCGCTTGTGACCAAAAAAAAAACTAAAAAAAAAAAAAGCTAGAAAAATGCTTTTTTTTTTTTTTTTTACAACTGGGCGTCTTACTGATACTGTAAATTTGGCAGCGACAGTGCCCTCCAGCTGATGTTCTGAGCAACGACACTCAGCAGACGGAGATTATTGAGGTCCACCTACGGAGTCATCGTGCTCTGCGGCTGGGTGAATTTCATCAGTAGCGTATGAAGCAGGCCTTAACCTCACGCTCTACTGCACTGAACCTGCGTTGCTGCTACTCTCGTCTCTACAGCACTACACACGTTTGCAGCACTTTCCAAAACCACTTCTGATTGTACACACTGTGACGAGGGTACAGAAATATTTCTGAGCCGGATAAAACAACTCTACGGAGCGAGTGCGTGGGTTCGGGTGTCCTTCTCGCTTTAACCTCCCGGGGATTGAGCGGAGAATGCACACAGACATTATGCAGTCTCTCTAAAAAGGAAACCAACTTATTTTTCAGATCTCATTTCTGGGATGTGATCCAATTACGTTTCACATTTGCGTGCACCTGAAAATATTGGAATCTGATTAAGCTGGAGAAGTATAACAATAATGTCATAAATCATGATATCTCAAAATATTGACAATACGATGTAAATCAGAACAAGTATGTGTACTTTTTTTTGTCTCAAGTTATTTTTCCGGTGTATTGGCCAGGGTAAGTATGAAAGTGGGACGAGAGACCCGGGAAAGACAGACATGAGAACTACCAACGCTGTCCGCACATGTGAGTAAGTCACAGGACCTATACATGTGCTAGATAGGGGTATCTTGCTTACCATTCTGGGACAGTAAAACATGTTTTTTTATAGACCTTGGGAAAGTGACATGATACGATAAGCGGAAAACCATTTATTACCTGCGCCGGGCCGCATTTTGGTGCATTTCGGTAGCCTACAATTAACATTACATAATTGTTTTCTTCGAGCGATACAAGGAACACAGCGGCCAACATTCATGTGTGACGTCAGGGATTATGGGCATGTGCAGTGAACAGAGAGAAGCTAACCTGCGAACGACAACTACCAACTGCACTCCTGCAGCGCTCTCTGCGGTGCCACGTGGAGCACTGCCGGTTGCCAGGTCGCACACATCGCAACAACGACTCTGCGCCGCTCCGCGCTGGGCTACTTGCCACGGACCGCCACCAGTCTGTGGAGAATGGCTGGCGTTCGCTATGGGCTGCTGTTTGCGAGCATGTGTTCGTGCTTCGTGTGTGCCTGTGTGTGTGTTTACCCTTTAATAACAAGTATCATTAACGTCGTCTGCACTGGAAAAATAACTAACAAATAAAAAGCAAATGGCAAAACAAAACTCCTTGATGGATTAGTGGAACATTAACAATAAAGAAACAGATGCAGACAACCCAAATGAAGACAACCCCCACGAATGGTCAGGACTCGACCTAACAGACCCTGAACAGAACAACACTAGAACGGCCCCCATGAAGATGGATGACCCGTATCTATGTACAAGCAGAAATGGTGAGAAATGATGAATACAAGATAAAAAATCTTCTTCAAGTTGCTAAAAGAAAATACAGAAGGTGTTTTAAAATAAAATGTGACAAATTTGTTTATTGATGATCACAGGTTTTTTACATATCAAATCTAAGGCAGTATGCAACACTCCATTTCAACAGTTTGTTCATGTCATACTTGCCTACGACACAGGGGAAGTAGGTCAACTCTTCATGTTTGAAGGACGTCTATGCTCTTCAAGTGGTAGTCGAGGTACTTCATCCCTTCGTATTTGAACAACCCAAGGCAATCCAAATGTTACAAATGTCTGTGAATAGCTACATGGAACTGTTTATTAGGGATGTAACTAACAATTATTTTAATAGTCGAAAAAGTCTAAATTTAAATTTGATGTGGTAGTCAAGATTTAAATGAAAAGCTTACTTACCTAGAAGTTAAATAAAAAATGAATACGTTAACACAAAGAAAAGAAAACTCCACTAAAAATGCCTCAATTAATCGCTGCTTCTGATAACAATATTATCATAATTATATTTTTTTTTACAAAATGAATTTACTCCGCACAAACACTATTCTTATACCCTTTTATTTAACTTATTGCATTTTTTTAGAAAAAGAAAATCACATTGAATTCATCGTATAGAAAAAAAAAATACATCATGAATTATTACTTGTCTATGGATAATTGTTGGTTATCTTATCGTAGCAAAAACATCCGATTACTCGATAGACATTTTGGCAGAATACTCGATTACTAAAACATTTCATAGCTGCAGCCATAGTTAAATATATTTAATATTGTTTCTAATATTTAAAAAAAGTAGTTAACTTAATTAAGTGTGTACAGGAGCCCAACATTAAAAAACAAAAAAGCCAAGTAGAAAAGTGTACGTTATGCTCATATTTTTAAAAATTCTTGTGTAGTCGTGATGCGCACTGTCTGAGGAGGACACTGGCTTGTATAAATCAAACTTGATTGGCCTTGCCCAAAAAGCAACAGCAGGTGATTCTTCAAAAATAACAAATTAAAAAGGATGCTAACCTAGATTTTGATCAAGCTGTGGTAGGGAGTTACGGATATACACCAGAGTTTTGCTCAGTCTTCTCATCTCAACGGTCGATTCAGTTTCTAGACGGAGAAAGGTCCAGTGTTGTCAATCCTGTTACCAAGGAGGAGACATGGGCTGAGGGTTCTGGAGATACGACATCACCACTGCCGAGATGGACAGCCTGCAGGAGACAGGACCAAGCACAAGGTCAGCAGACCAGACGACACATGTTCATATTTGGAGTAAATATCTCCGGGAAAACAAATGAATGGTGTTCATTCTGTCAAACTATGTACTGTATTGGGGTCCGCGTTGGCCGAGTGGTTATGGACAGCGCACCTAACGCGACCCCATTCATGTTAGTGGCGCTGTGTCTACCGCAGCGTCCGCAGTGTTGCGAGTTCGACTACGCTCGTCGACTTGTCTGCAATGTCTACCCCCGATCTCTTCAACCCAGTTTCCGACTAATCCTATCCAATAAAAGATGGAAAAACGGCACAGACGCCAGAAAAAAAAATAACCAACAAAAATGA
>OMKY01048654.1:0-11452 GCA_900302395.1 Bregmaceros cantori | reverse complement strand
CCTTGCTGGACCTTTTCCAGGAAAAGGTGAGGAACAGGGCCAAAAACATTGTAGTGGGCCCCTCCCACTCATTACTCCACCTCTTCTCCCACCTTCCCTCGGGAAGGTGTTAACAAGTCCTACACACTAAGACCTCTAGACTGCGAAACAGTTTCTTCCCACACGCAGTGATGCTGCAGAATGCAGGGGTAACCCTGCTTTGATATGTTGACATGTTACTTGTGCCGATTCTATGCCAATGCCACTTTATAACTTCTATGCTGCTTTTCTTTTTGCGTTGACCTTGTTCATTACCTGTTGATCATGAGAGAGTTGTTTCATGCCCAACTAAAAATCACATGTGTGTACTGCTGTCATGTACATGCAATATGGAGAAAATTAATCCTGAATGAATCTTGCTGTTGAAACTCAATACAAGCTACGACATCCAATTTGCTTCAGACGTGTGTGACGAGTGGCTACAAAAGGTATGTTCTTTGCGGTCGTGGTAGACCCAGGCCGAATGTTCACCAACAAAAATAGTCATTCGTCCACCTCCAAATTTTAGTGATTTCCCAGAAAATGTATTGCACCGTCACCACGACATGCCATAGTTCCCCCTGGCTGTCCCCCAAAAAATAATCATGTTATGTTCTGTGTCTATTGATGGGGCATGCAGAGCAGGGGAATGGCACACGTCCAATGACAGCAACAAATCAAATATCTGTCCAAATCCTAGTGAAATGGCTCAATGCAATTTGTAACATGCACATCTCAAAGCCTACTCTATGAATTTGGATGTTCAAACACCACACATCAGTTCCGTCCGTCGAGCTAGAACATTATAGTAACGGTTGGAGGCAAACTCCATGGGAAGAAAAACATGTATATGAACAATGGATGAACCAATTCATTTTACAAGGACTGAACTGGAATTTGAACAAGTTCATATTTAAAGTGAACTTCCCCAAAACTGGCAATATGTTTCTCGGATGGTGTGGGCCAGCCCCCTGCTGTCTCAGCGACCTGACCCCGGATAATCAGAAAAAATAGTAAGCAAGCATTCAAGCTGTTGCTGCTGTGCTACTATAGCCTGGGAAGCTAGAACCATCCAATCGTCCACACATCACATGCGATCCGGACCAACCCGGCAGACAAATTAGATAGTCGGCCAAATTCGGGCGGTCCAATCAGCGCCACGTTAAGGCGGGCCATATTTGAATCAAGCCTCTGGTCACGCCTACTGCGCTGTGATTTGATAACTTCATTTGATTGCCACTTTTTCCGAGCCTGCCTAATCGTTCTAGTCCCGTGCGAGGCGTGGACGATTCGATGGATTGCCAAGCTAGTGTTACTACTAGGGGTGTAAATCACGCCCATCATGGCGATTCGATTTAGTATTGATTTCCTGACCCAACGATTTGATTTTTTTGATACTCAAGAACTCACCACGATTCGATATCATACGATACAATTCGATTGCATTCATTTAATTATTTTTACCCAAAGGGCTAGACATTGGAGAAGGAGGTAATGAGTTAGTGTGCGCGGGAGAGTGAATGTACTACCTATCCACTTTTTTCCCCGCTGTCTCACTCTCCTGGCTCTGCTCCGCCATGGCCATAGACTGTATATAAACACAGTCTATGGCCATGGCACACATGGCGTGTTTGTGTTCGTGTGTGTGTTAAGGAAGCGAGGACGGCACCAAATAGGTTTAGCGCCACCCACAGCACGGCAGTGGAATTACGTTCAGGAGCAAATTGACAAAAATAGACGAGAAAAAACGATACTCTTGCGGACGTATCGATACATTGTATCGACAGCTGTTATATTGATACATCGATACTAAATCGATATTATTTACACCCCTAGTAACTACACGGCTCTGAATAAACACTCACAGCCTCAGTCTCTCCCTTGTCCTTGGAGGAGTAGCAGCCGACCACCACGGACTCCAGCACGGCCACCCAGCGCTGCTTGTCAGGGAAGCTGGGAGCCATAAAGTAGAGCGTCTGCCCGGGCCAGCAGGTGGTGTGAGGGTGGGACTCCAGCTTCAGGATGTATGGGATGTCTGTGGGAGACGCACACATACAACTCACATCAATCGATGTATTCAACAAAATGCTCCGTCAGACTTGGTGAAGGGGAGCGCAGTAGGGCTGCAACGATTAGTCGATTAATCGATGACTAATCGATCATAGAATTAATCGGCAACGAATGCAATAATCGATAATCCCCATAAATTGAATCATTGTCATTTCGCCAGATTTGTGCTGACAGCACCCTAATTAGCCCAGGCAAATGTGATATTAAATCATATTTGAATATATGAAATATGAAATGGCCATAACTGAAGGAAAAAAAGGGGAAAAACATCTTTTTTTTTTAATATTACGATATAAATTGTAATAAGTTTATCTCCAAGAAAGTAACTTGTACATTTGTTGGTTAAGAAGAACCAACTTTGACTAGATTTGAAGTTAACAAGATTAATCTCTTGCAATTGTTGGTCAGCGTTGGTCAGCCTTAACATTTTGGGGATTTGCTACAAGAAAAAAAACGTCCAACCCAGGGTTAATGCACGGGCCGACGACTGTCTGAATCAGCACTCAAAAGTGTCGGAGGGGGGCCCCAGCAGCACGGATAAACACCACACCACCTGTGACATCCCAAACCTTGTCAGACCACATTACCGACCTCTATGACAACACCATCACAAACCCTGCTGACCATCAAACATATCACCAGTAAAACTCACCATGGGTGAAACACCCACCCAATGTCCTGTGTAAATGTTGTAAACTATCAGTTTTTGTCCAAATTTAGGGTCCAAAATCCGGGGCTAAAATCAATGTGCTCGCATCGTCAGTGGTTCAGAATGACTTCTTCAGACGTTTTGACCCCAAACCATACGTCCTGAGTTTCTGTGTACATGTGTATGTGTGTGTATGTGTGTGTGTGTGTGTATTTCTGTGTGTGTGTGTGTGTGTGTGTGTGTGTGTGTGTGTGTGTATTTCTGTGCGTGTGTGTGTGTGTATTTCTGTGCGTGTGTGTGTATTTCTGTGCGTGCGTATTAGGGCTGCAACAATTAGTCGATTAATCAGTGACTAATGGATTATTCAATTAATCGACAACGAATCTGATAATCGATAATCGGCAAAGAATTGAATCGTTGTTATTGTCAACAGCTTTGAGCTGATGTTTCCTGCACATCCACACACATTTGATATTCATTAATTTCAGAAAATCTGAAACATTAAAGACATTATTGATAAAAAAATGCATGAATATGAACCATGAAAATATTATGGTATGAATGGCACGTAATACCTTTGTTGTCAGAGGGTGTAACTTAATCTTTGTACATTAGATGGTAAAAAAAAGAGCCAAATTTAACTAGATTCCAAGTTGACAGGATTCATTTCTCGTAATGGTCGCTTGCTGTGAGAATTATACAACCGATTAATCGACTAATCATTTCAATAATCTGCAACTAATCGACTACTAAAATAATCGTTGTAGCATGTTGCAGCATGTATGTGCATGTATGTGTGTGTCTGTGCGTGCATGTGCGCGTTTCTGTGCATGTATCTGTTCATGTGTATATGTATTCTACCCAACTTGGCTGTCATGTTCTGCGATTCGGTGTGTATGCGTTACTGTTTGTGTGTGTTGTACCCAACATGGCTGTTGTGTTTATGTGTTTGTATGTGTGTGCGTTACTGTGTATGTGTACCCGACATGGCTGTTATGTTTCTGTGTTTGTATGTGTGTGCGTTACTGTGTATTTGTACCCGACATGGCTGTTGTGTTTCTGAGATTCTGTGTGTGTTACTAATGTGGGCGCGTGTATGTTCTACCTGACTTGGCTGTATTGATGAGTTCCGATGCACCCACCGCTCCGTGCACGCTCACCTCTCCATCAGGGAGACATAACTCAAACTCATCCTCTGCATTCACACAGTCTGTGGACAGCAACACACACATCACAAAATCACTGAAGCACCAGACAATTAAATTCAACAATTTGGCCCAGGGCTTGAAAACAAAATTATTCTTAAAACGTTCCATTTTGAACGGTTTAGACAGGCCTATGTTTAACGTTTTTGTTCTCGGAACTGTTCCGCCACTAAAATATCGGTCTTGAACTGGTTCGGAACAAAATTTCTCTGTGCAATGTTAAGTTTAGATAGAGTTCATACAAAATATATTTGGTGGACTTTCAAACTTCAGAGCCACTGTATTAACGTCATTACATTCGCTTCCTTGTCTATCCACAAGATGGAGCCCCAGGTGCATGGGGCTTGATAACTGACAGTGAAAGTGGATGGAAATAGTCTCCCAGGCATAGGATATGTTAAAATATATAGAGAACAGAAAAGAAATGTTTTTAACCGGTTCTGTGGATTTCATAATGTTCTGTTTCTGTTCCGGAACAGTTGAAGAAATATTTTTTCGTTTCAGTTTCCGCTCCTCGTAAAATTCCACCAAATTTGTTTTCGGTTTTCGTTTTCGTTCCTTGAACCGGTTCGAAGCCCTGATTTGGCCTAAACTCAACCCATCATACGTGGAAGAAGCAAAATGCTGTCTAGGACCCAAAAAGCACTGTGCCCACCGTCAAGCATGGAGGTGGTATCATTAGGTTTTGGGGGTGTTTCTCTGCACAGGGCTACTTCGCCACATTAGCGGGAAGATGTGTGGAGACGTGTATCGTCCAGTACTAAGGAACAACCTCCTCCCCTTTGGAAGAAGCTGAAATGGGCCATGGTTGGATTTTCCAAACGACAATGACCCAAACCATACAGCAAAGGAGTGATTCAAGAAGAATCACATAAAAGGCATTTGAGTCACCCAGCCATTCTCCAGACCTCAATTCAATGGAAAATCTATAGAGGGAGCTGGAGGCCCAAGTTGCCAAGTGACAGCTGACTGTCTGTTAGCCATGTGTTTAACTACAACAAACCGGAAATAAAGGCTTTGCCACCAAGTATTAAGTGCTTTCAGCTAAAGAGATCAAATACTTATTTTCCTCAATTGAATACAAAATAATTTAAATATATTCTTTAAAGTTATATTTTGGATTTTTTTTACTTGGTATTCCATCTCTCTATGTCAGACTACATCTAGCATAGAAAGTATAGACGGCAAACCAAGAAAATCAGCAAGGGGTCAAATACTTTTTATCCTCACTGTATATACATACACACACACACACATACATACATACATACATATTTATATACATTCAGATCAATCAGATAAATAAAACCTGAATATAAAACTAGAAGAATAACTTCCTGTGTTTGTTCCATCAGTCTGTGAAAAGCCTGACCTTCTCTGGGCTCTCCGTCATAGATGGACACCTTGGTTCCATCCAGAACAATGTACTTGCTCTCCCAGCCCTGCTGGCCACGCTTCCCATTCCTGAGGCAACACAACGTACAATATTCAATGGAGTTAGGGCTGCTTGTGGAATGTAGTGAATTGGACGTGAATAGGCCGTGTTGGTTTATTTTAAGAGTCCCTATTAATAATAATATTGTTAATATTATTGAGCTAGTATTTCCCAGTATACGTAGCCCATCTATCAAGCAATCTGATCAAGGCAAGTGGAGAGATGTCAAGACGCTACACGGGTTGAAGGTGCATCCAGAATGCTCTGAAGGTTTATTCAGAGAACGCTTTGATATATAGAAAACATGAAATCACTTTTAACCAATCACAGAGTACAACATCATCACAGCACATTGAACATCCAATTAGAACACAGGACTGGTTTAAGGACTGTATCGTAAACCAATAGGATTGCATCATTAATGGGCGAGCAAGGAAAGTGAGAGAGTTTCCAACCAATCATTGGGACTTCAACTTTGGTTAGAGTTAGCAGGAAGGTGGTGATGCTTTCGTTTCTAAGGAAAGCTTACAAAGACCAATTGTTCATTGTGAAGCAGGTGTCTGCAAGCTAGTGGAGTGTAGGGAGGTTAGCACTATGGCTTACAGCTGATAACGGGAGAACCACTCAATATGAGATGTTGTCAAACTTGTGGTCGGAGAGCCAGTGGCTATTAGAAGATGTCTAAATATATTTTTTTCTGACAGTCCCCCTGATGCATCCAGCAAACAGCAGCAACAGGCTGGACCAGGGCTTGAAAACGAAATTTTTAATTATTTTTTAAAAGTTCCGTTCAGAACGGTTCAGGCAGGCCTATGTTTAACGTTTTCGTTCTCGGAACCGTTCCACCACCAAAATATCGGTCCTGAACCGGTTCGGAGCGCAAAAATTTTGTTCGTTCTTAAAGTTCTTTAGAGAGTGAAATGTTGTTATGTTTGGTGGACTTTCAAACTTCAGTGCAAGTGTATTAACGTGAAAATCGGGTTTAAAACGCCATTACATTCACTTCCTCGTCTGTCCACAAGATGGAGCCCCAGAGGCAAGGGGCTTGATGACTGACAGTGACCAGAAATCGTCTCCCAGACATAGGAAATGTTCAAATATATAGAGAACAGAAAAAAACCTTTTTAACCGGTTTTGTGGATTTCATAATGTTCAGTTTCTGTTCCAGAACAGTTGAAGAAATATTTTTTCGATTCCGTTTCTGCTCCTCATAAAATTCTGTAAAATTCAGTTCGTTTTCGTTTTCGTTCCTTGAACCGGTTCGGAGCCCTGGGCTGGACGGTGACTTTGAGACCTGTGTTCTTACCGCGGCTGCTTCATCCAGCCCTCCAGCCGGACGTGTCCGCTGGCCTCTTTGACCTGCAGAGCCGGAGAGCTGGCCTTGTCTCGGCACAGAGCCTCCGAGAAGTGGTTGGCATACTCCGCTGGGAGGCCGCACGTCGCTGGCAGGCACGGGGAACACTTGGGGTGGCACAGTGTGTGGCACTCTGCAACGGGAAACGGAGAAAATTTTATTTTAAAGGTTGCGAGAACTACCCAAAGTAAAATGTGCCCCTCAATAACAGGAGTGGGATTATGGAACTCTCTCAATGATGATTTAAAAGGATGTTTAACAATCCAGCAGAATTTATATTAAAAAATGGTTTTGATCCAATATGAAGAGGATGGTTGAGTTTAGTTTTCACTTTAGTCAAGTGAAATAAGAAAATGTCAGATTGTGCCACTGAAGATGTCTTTTGTTTTTTTTAATAAGCAAGGGCAGGAGTTATGTATTATGTATTCTTCTTCCTGTCCTGTTCACTATGGAGCTTTATGGCAAGCTGTGATAATTATGTTGATGATGATGATTTGCTGTTAGTTTCCATGCGAATAAAACCATTCATTCATTCATGAGGAGTGCAACTGTAACAGGCAATGGGGCTGTGTTCACTTGACCCTCTCCCCAAGTTCTAGGCCACACGGTACATGTATGCGCCCAGTGTGCTGGGCACATGCATCCTGGTGTAAATTCCACCACTCCACATATGGCCCATAGAGGCCACTCTTGTATGGACTGCGCTGGAACCACGGACCATGATGCATTGCTCCAGACATATAGGTTACATAAAAACCATAGACTGTATATAAATATGGACGTCGCATTTGCTTCAGCCGGCGTGCCGACTTCCGTGTGCTTCTGCTAGTCGAGTGGGCGGAGTCGACTACCAAAAGCACGGACCTCTGGGATTTACAATAGAAATATACCAATTTTAGCAGGCCATTTAACCTATGTAAAGATAGTTTCTAATTGATGTTTTAATGTATATTGTCGGGATAATTAACGGTTCATTGTGTGAGGGGGGGTCATAATTTCACAAACGCGTCAGATTTGGCGTTAATATTTTTTATTTCAGCTCCCATAGGATCCCATTCATTCTGATTCAGTCGTTGGCGCCCCTAGCGGACAGTACCACCAGAAGAAGTCGCGTGTGGGGTGTCTCTCTCTCATATACTGTATAGCTCTCTCTAGCTCTCCTGGTACCGGATATACGGGTACTTTCAACAATCGCAGTCGGCGGGCACAAAAAAATTTGATGAGAGCAATGGGATGACGCTGCGTCTACTTTATATACAGTCTATGGATGACGTCATGCACGCTGCGTCTACTTTATATACAGTATATGGATGACGTCATGCACGCTGCGTCTACTTTATATACAGTCTATGGATGACGTCATGCACGCTGCATCTACTTTATATACAGTCTATGATACAAACCCCCAGAGGAGAGTGTCACCTGCCCCTGTTACGGAGGCGGGATTTTTCTTGTGTGTGTGTGTATATATATATATATATATATATATATATATATATATATATATACACATATAATTTTATTCCTTTTAATCCATCGACAGCCAGGTGAAATCTAGCAGCAATGCTAATCCTGTTTGTGCATCCATCTTCCATAAATTCGACCAGTCGACCCATAGACGCCAGTGCTGACTTAGACTAAGCTCCTTTCGTGCTGCCCAGTAGCTCAGTTGGTTAGGCAGAGCGCTGGAAAGCACACATAAGCCTCAATGGCGCGTAAAGTCGGTGGTTCGAATCTCGCCACCAACGTATTTTCTGCATGTCTGCCCGCCATCTTCACTTGTTTCTGCTAACCCTAATAAATAAAGCTTGAAAAAAAACAGCATGAATGGGCTGGAAAAAACATTAAAAAAAAAAGACTAACCTCCTTCCGTCTTGTACGGATACTCACTATCGTCTATTGAACGCGCACTGCTCTGGAACCAAATTCCACGTGTAGTATATGCAATGTGGCGAATAAAGTTGATTCTGATTCCTATGCTGCCATCCAGTAGAATTGGTTATTCATTTCTATTATTATTATTATTATTATTATTATTACGCCTACCACCTATACTGTGATATTTTAGGCAAAATATTTCCCAGTTGTAATAATCACCAATAAATGTCAGACATTTTTTGGAGCGTCTGTGAGGCCACACCTACCCAGACAGGTAGCAGCCTGCCGTCCAAAGTGCACGGTGTCCAGACAGACGCTGCACTTGGCCGCCCTCATGTTGAGGCCCACGGTGAAGCGGTGCGGGATGTTGTGGTGCATACGCTCTTTCACACGCCGACCAAACTCTGGAAGCACGGGGGGAAACAGTCAGATATTCTCTGAAAATACAATACGTTACATTGACATAATTGTTGGGAAAACAAGAATGAGAAAAATGTTCATAATATTACAGCATCAATTGAATGTCACATTGTATAATGTGATCGTTTCCAAATCAGTATAACAATGAACTGTACTATTTCGAGGTGACAAGATGAATCTCTTGAGTAACAAAAAACAATCGTTTTAATAGTCGGTAAATAATTGTCTATTAAGATAACTAAAGTTATCTGCCGCCCATACGACACATGTCATGATCCCATGCTACATAGATCAAATTTTTAATTTAAATGAAGTAATTTTGTGCTTTTACTCAAGTACATTTTGAGATGGGTCATTTTTCTTTTACCGAGTACAATTTAAGTAAATATACTTTTACTCAATTACAATTTTTCGGTACTCTTTCCACCTCTGCAAGTAATACAAAAATAATCTTATAAAGGAATTACTGTTGAATTACTGAAAAAAAAAAAATGACTAATCAAATCATTTCAGCATGCAATTTCATAAAAGACATCAAAATGGAGATGTTTTGTGTGGTCAGGATGCTGAATGCATGAAATGAAGACAAACTAAATATGTTACAAAAGTGGATATAACAATGTTAAATAAACAACATGCCATTATTTAAAAAAAGGTGCTGTGTTGCTGCAGCACGGTGGCGCAGTGGTTAGCCTTGCTGCCCCACAGCTAGTAGGTCCTGGGTTCGAATCCCAACCCGGACAGGTCCTTTCCGTGTGGAGTTTACATGTTCTCCCAGTGTCTGCGCGGGTTTCCTCCGGGCACTCTGGTTTCCCCCACCACTAAAAACATGTTCTAGTTAACCTGCTCCAGTCACTGCCCCTGGTCAAGACGCTGGCTCACTGGAGTTGGCCCCCGGGCGCTGAACTGCGGCTGCCCACCATCCTCAGGGATGGGTTAAATGCGGAGGAAGAATTTCACTGTACTTGTACTCTTATATTATTATAAAAACTTTACTTGTACTCTTATTATTATAAAAAACTGTATTTGTACTCTTATATTATTATAAAAACTGTACTTGCACTCTTATATTATTATAATAAAAACTGTACTTGTACTCTTATATTATTATTAAAAAAACTGTACTTGTACTCTTATATTATTATAAAAAAGCTGTACTTGTACTCTTATATTATTATAAAAAGCTGTACTTGCACTCTTATTTTATTATAATAAAAACTGTACTTGTACTCTTATATTATTATAAAACAACAACAACAGTTACGTGTGTCTGAAGTGAATTGGACGTGGGAGTTGGCATTTTGGTTGAACACACAGTAAGACTGCATTCGGTGAGTGCATCCCCTTTATTAAAACAACACCCGAGTCATGTATTAAACCTGGAGGAGATTGATGACAATGAAGAAATGGGAGACGATGAACCAGGCTCAGATCATGTGACTTACTCTCAAAGGTCACTCTTCTCTTCTCTGCAAGCAGTGGGTGGGAAAACACAAACAGTGGTGGCCGAGTCTGATTGAACAGTTTTTACGGCGTGTTTCCACCGGATTTTGTTGCCGAAAGTCCCGAAAATACCATGTAAGTGGACGAGAGGAGACGCGGCATGGATTCAATCAATCAATCAATCGCCGCGCAACTCAGCGGCTGTCACTCGCTGCAGACACACGCGGCGATGCAGCCGTCACTCGCCGCTGACAGGCGCGGCCGGTGGACCGCGGGAGTTGAAATAATAATGAGCGGGGGTCCGCGTTGGCCGAGTGGTTATGGACACCGCACCTAACGCGACCCCATTCATGTTAGTGGCGCTTCAACCCAGTTTCCGACTAATCCTATCCAATAAAGATGGAAAAACGGCGCTAACGGCGGAAGAAATAACTTAAAAAAAATCCCATTCTGGCCCCGCTGCCCCACACCCTATCTCTCGCTAGGGCAGGAGGGTGTGGTGCTCGCACACTTGTGAAGAATTAATAACGTTGTGGTGTAGAGGTATGTGTGTAAAGGAGGAACACAGCCTCTATCATAAAGCTCTTTATTCTTCAAGAGTCAAAACAGGAATGACAATGGAACACTGAATGCCCTCGTGTCTGGTAGACAGAGGAGGGGGTGAGTCGATGACATCACAATGAGACACAAAGACAGTTACACCAGTCCAAATATTTGCATGAATGTGCTGGTCATAGAATCTCACAGTGTCCACGTGGGTATGAAATTTCCCCAAGAAATGTGAACCGCTACACAGCTCCCCCGAAATTTTATAAACACGTCAATACACATCAAAGGAATCCTGTCCGCCGGCAGTGCCAAAGGTAGTCCATTGAGCCGAGGCACGGAAGCTGTGGAAGTCCTTATATAGTCCCCCGATACATACGGGATGGTGACGATGTGTTGTAGAGACGGCGCAGGGGGTGAGAGCAGGCATATAT
>OMKY01048643.1:0-10705 GCA_900302395.1 Bregmaceros cantori | reverse complement strand
TAACCTATTCTAAAATTGACTGGTGACAGTATGGGGCTGCCAACCTAATTCTAATTCGATCTCACCCAGAGAGAATATTTAATTTCAAATTTTTTTCCCCCGCTTTATTATTTATCATGGCTATCTCGGAAGCCACAGCTCTTAGAGCAATAGTCGATGAGTTAACCTCGGAGCTTCAGGATCTCCGTACTCGCAATGCGGTTTATGAAGGAGGTGTTTCCGCCGTCAGTTCCGAACCTCGAATGGCACCTGTTTCCTCTTATCACGGGGATCCCCAGGGGGGCAACAACTTTCTGGCACGATGTGAGATGCATTTTGAATTACAATCCAAACGCTTCCTCACCAACGCATCGCGTGTTGCATTCGTCACGTCCGCACTACAGGGGCCAGCATTAAAGTGGGTAACTTCTTCTATGAAAAATGCTCCTCACATCCTCTCTAGCTATCCCGTTTTTCGTAGCCATTTTCTGGGAGTGTTTGGTAGTCGGGAACATGAGGATGATGCTGTGTATAGACTGGGAGAGGTCACATAAGGTATTAAGTCCGTCTCTCAATATGCCGTGGATTTCCAGGTCACCGCGTCGCCTGTTCAGTTACTGAGGCACCCAAACGTACAATGTTTACTAAGGGGCTTAATGGTTCAAACCGTCAGGGGTTAGTAAATCACTATCCCGAGTCTTTCGACGATCTGGTCAACTTGGCTATTCGAATCAAGAGCAAGAAGTTTGAACAAGGCAGTAATTATTCTGCCCCCTTTGACCCTCACACCGGCGCGGCAATGCGGCGGGTGATCCACCCAATCGATGGGAACCTATGGAACTAGGTAATACATGGAACTCGCGGGAGAGAAGGCGCTTTTCCACTCGACCCATCCCGCATTGTGTTTTCTGTGGTGCCGCAGGTCATTGGATGGCCAAGTGTCCAGAGGCTTTAAACTGGAAAGCCCACTAAGTAGAGAGAGGTCTTAGTGGGTCAATCATTGTTTGGGGCACCCAAGGGTTCCCCACAAACTATCCTCTCAGCTTCGCCGTTTATTGCCAATCGTTTCTCCTGTGGGACACTCGTTGATTCCGGTTGTGAATATTCCTCGATCAAAGGTGCTTGCGGTGCTCGACATGATGTTCGTTTTGAGAAATTACATACCCCTGTTCCAGTTCGGTCGTTGGACGGGAGACGCTTGTCCCATATAACTCTTCGGCTCCTCGTTTCAGGTAATCACTTCGAGACCACTCGATTCTTCGAGTTTCAATCCATGCGTCACACTCTGGTTTTAGGTAAGGATTGGTTACATGAACACGATCCGAACATCTCGTTCTGCTCCCAGGAGATCAGGGGCTGGAGAGTCGACTGTCATTCAAACTGTCTCACTGTCCTTCTTCGTCAAGAAGAAGGACGGTTCGCTTCGGTCGTGTATCGATTACCGCCAATTAAACAATATCATAGTAAAGGATAAGTATCCACTGCCGGTTCTCTCTTCTACCTTCCAACCATTGGCTAAAGCATTGTTTTTTACTAAACTGGACTTACGCAACGCCTACCACCAGAATTCGTGAAGGGGACGAGTGGAAAACTGCCTTCAATATGCCTTTAGGTCATTTCGAGTATCTAGTACTACCTTTTGGTTTGTCTAATGCCCCTGCTGTTTTTCAATGTTTGGTTAATGATGTTCTCAGAGATATGATTAATGATTTCTTTGTCTACCTGGATGACATTTTGATTTTTTCTGAGAATCTTGAGTTGCATGTCAAGCATGTTCGCAGGGTCTTTTCCAGATTACTGGAGAACCGTTTGTTTGTGAAGGCTGAAAAAAAAGCTTTAGTTTCCGCTCCAGTCTTGACGTATCCGTGTGAAGACCGCCCATTCATTGTAGAGGTGGACGCCTCCGATGTCGGGATCGGGGCCGTCTTCTTGGATTCGGAGAAGGGACCCTTGCGACCCTGCGCTTTCTTTTCATGTAAACTGAGTCCGGCCGAGTTGAATTATTCCATCGGGGACAAGGAGCTGCTGCCGTTTCACGCAGTGTTGTCCGAATAACGTCACTGGTTGGAGGGCACCAGATTTCCGTTCCGTTAAGCGCCTGTCGGCGAGGCTGGCTAGGTGGGCGGAGTTCTTCAGCCGATTTTTGTTCACCATTACTTACACCTCGGGTTCTGCGAACCTGCGGGCGGATGCCCTTTCACGCTCTTTTCCTTTCTCCACTCCCCGCAGGGCAGAGACATGGCTGTCCTTCCATCTGATGTTGTTATTGGAGGGCTGGAGTGGGAAGTGGTCGAGGCAGTCCGCTCTGCGGAATCAGAAAGTGCCTCGTCAAACTCCTAAGAATAGGCTTTTTGTGCCTCGACGTCTGCGTAGCAACGTCCTCCAGGGGGCCTCCAAGCTGACCTGTCACGCTGGCGCAGACAAGACCTGCTCCTTCCTGCAACGTACCTTCTGGTAGCCTGGTATGCAGAACGACGTTTGCAAATATGTCGCCACCTGTGAGGTCTGCGCCAGGAACAAGGCGGACCATTCTAAACTGGCGGGCCTGCTTTGACCACTTCCCCTGCCTTGTAGACCTTGGTCCTGCATTGCGGTGGACTTCGTTACTGGTTTGCCCGTCTCACAAGGTAAAAAAACAGTTATCCTCACTATTGTTGATAGGTTTTCGAAGCAGGTTCATTTGGTCCCCTTAGACAAGCTTCCGTCCGCCGCTGAGACGGCTAAGGTTCTCATCCAGGAGGTGGTCCGTAATCACTTCCTACCGTCTGAGATTTTGTCTGATAGGGGTCCTCAGTTAATTTCTTCTGTCTGGAAGGGGTTTTGGAGCGATTTAGGGGTAAAAGCTAACTTAACCTCTGGTTATCACCCTCAGACTAATGGGCAATGCGAGCGGGCAAACCAGACGATGGAGTCCACCTTGCGTTGCATGCGCCGGGACCGCCCTCGGACCTGGGTAGCGGAGTTACCTTGGGTGGAGTTGGCGATTAACTTCTTGACCAACTCCACCGGCAACTTGGCGTTCGAGGCTGCGGTTGGGTACCAGCCGACCATTTCCCCGGGCGACGGTCCAGCAGGGCCGTCTCCGGTTTCCGGTCTCGTTAAAAGGGCCCCGGGAATTTGGCGGAGGATCAGGGCTGCTATGGGCTGGTCTAATCGCAGGTCCAGTCGCAAGGCTAATCGCAATCGCTGACCGGCTCCCAATTATAAACCCGGTAAACAAGTCTGGCTAAAGTCTAAAGATGTTACACTTGCAGGGTCACCCAACAAATTTTCTCCCAGATTTATTGGGACATTTCCGATTCGAGAAATTATTAATCCAGTGACTGTGCGACTGGATCTGCCGTCCAACATGAGAATCCATCCGGTGTTTTATGTTGGACAGATTAAACCGGTCCACTCTTCTACCTTACATCCCCATGTCTCTGCCCCTGTTCCCAGGTTCGTCGGGGCGGATCGGGTGTATGAGGTGGAGGAGATCCTGGGGGCCCCACCGCCACATCTTGGACCCAGCGCTACTGGAGGCCTTCTACAGGACTCATCCGGGGTCCCCCGGAGCGCCGACGGGACGTGGCGTGAAGAGGAGGGGGCGGACTGTTACAAGCCAGCGGGGACAGCTGGACGAACGACGCCCCTCGTCCGCGGTCCGCCCATCACCATCGGCAACCTCCTCGTCCGCGGAGCCTCCAGCACCGCCAGCTGTCCGTCATCAACCATCAGCAGTCCGCCTCCTTATAAGGCCACGCCCGACCCCGGAGAGCCGCAGCCCCATATTCTCGGAACAGGTACGCCTGACTGAGCACGTCACACGCCAATATCTTGATGAGATTGTATTTATTCCTGTTTCCCGCTTGGCATTTGGACTTATCTGGTTCCGTTCTCACCTATGTCCAGCGCACCCCCACGGAGCCTCCACCTGCTCCCGATCTGGCCCCGTCTAACGAGGGAGTGGAGTAACTTGTATTATGTAACTTGCCTTTTGATCCCAAGGGATCTTCATTCTAACAACAATCTTGATTTAATAAAGGGGTGTTTAACCCTTCGTGTTTTGTCTCTCTCTGGGCTTTAACCTATTCTAAAATTGACTGGTGACACAAACAAGCACTCCCCCTAACCTTTTAAATACACTCAAATACAGGAGAAATGATTTTGGTTTATAAAGCACACAGGGCAAAGGACACCAAGTCACAGTTCAAGCTTACTGAACAAGAATGAAACAATTCAATTCGGACACATTTTATTTGCATTCAATAATCCTGGGATACATTAAAAACATGTGACAATGTATGGCATGTTAGTATTGCAGATGTTTAAACATCTCCCTTGGCGCTGGGTGAAATCAACCCAAACTTAAAGAGCTCCTCAAGCTCCAACTTTTCACTTCCCATCAAGTCCCAATCCTTTTGAGGCAAAGTGCACCACACAGACCCACCAGCAGTTTTTGACAACCTTAAATTTGCTTTGGTTTAAAGAAATGTATACAAGTTAAATGGTTACAAATTTGTAGGTATTTTTTCCAATTAGAACTAAAATCCTATAAAAAATCAGTTGTTCCACGCGAATCCCATACAATGAACGGCAACCAGTAACCGAAGGCTACCACCGTCTGAGCAGAGAATTGCAATGAGAAAGGCGAAATACGTTGAGCATGGGGATAACCACCGTTTCGAGAATATGATTCTGACATGAATGCACGCACCTGTAGAGCTTCTACTGATCATTTTCATGATCAACTACACGTATGCAGTCGGTGCCGAGTCCTAAACGCGCTAGAAGCATCAATAAACCCCACATTTACTTTTGACCCATGCTAGTATTTGTGTCATCATATACTGTCCTTGCCCCTAAGATGTCTTAACACATGAACCTCAGTCACAACGATTGCCTGTCATTGATGTCATTAAGGATCTGCCAAGACGCACCAAACTGTGGCGCACAAGACCGCGGCAGTGGCCCACCCAGTACATCCCCTACACTTTGCGGGATAATTAATAATGAATCAATGTATTTTTGTATTGTTCCGATAACCAGCATCATCCAACTATTACACATCACATCAAAGATTTTACAGAATTTATAAATATGTATATAAATATGTGAAGTTTAAAACCTTCTGACACAGGAAGAGTTCTAAAACCTTTTTTAAGGTGTGGAACTGTGAGCACTTGGCAGCGGCTAAAATACATTGAAAAGTAATAAAATGTGACTAAATCAATCAACTGAGCTACTTTTAAAATAAAGTAGTCAGTAATCTAACTAAAGACTAGTCAGTAATTGTTGGGATTACGTTTTTCAAGCAACTGGGGCTTCAAACTGGTGCAAGAATTTTTCTTTTTCTCATTTGAGACATTTGAACTCGACTGAATATAATCACAAGAATCACTTCAGTTGGAAGATGCAGAGGAACTGCACCACAGCATTGCTAAGGGCTACTTAAACTTTTTAACCAAATCCAATGTGTTTCTCCTCACAAGTGACAAGAACGGGATTGAGGTTAGCCCTGCCATAGCATTACAACATCTCATAATAAATTAATAAGTGGCCTATACCAGCTCACTTTCAGTAGATCTAATGAGAGACAAATGAAATAAATAACATGGTGCAAGTGAGTATCGATGATCCTCACATTGATTTTAACCCTTATACATTAGGGAAGGCACATGTTGTATTGGGAGGAAGAACCATGGTAAAAACACACCAAGCACACGGAAATCATAGAATACAGTCATTGAGAATAGTGGCAACAACTCACTGTATTGACTTAATAGAAGATGACGAAACTAAATTGACACAATGATAAGGTAAGTGCATTTTGACCTCAGTTAGGATTAACTCTTTGACTGCCGAATGCTTCTACAGAAGTCTCAAAAATATATGTTCATTGCCAAAGGCGTCAAATCTTGTTACAGGAAAAAGTGACAAAAGTAAAAAATTCTAGAGGACTTTTCTTGATATTGAGACTATACATACTGTACTACTATATACATACAGGGATGGGGATGGCTTACTTTTGGTCAAGTCAAGTAAACTTGAAAAAATAAAATTAATTAAAATAATGAATCATTTATAATAAATGATTTGCTATAAACTGCAGCTGCAACTCACAATATACCCTAAAAACATCTTGAATTAAAAAAAAAACCATTAAAACACATTAAGCTATTTGTTGATTGATTTAGTAATCTTAAATTATTTCCCTATTAGATTTAAATTAATAGGGAAATAATCTCAATGCAATCATACAGCAAATAAGAACAGAACAGAGTTTTTGCTTTTCATTTATTTATTTCAAGGTGCTTTCTTCCAACCCCCTAAACACCTCCATCTTTTTTTATTTTAAATATATAATTATTGAAATGTTCAAATATATATGTGTGTAGGACATCGAGAAATATTGGTAATGAAAGAGTTAAGAATAATGTTAATGTTGATAATCAAACAAAGCATCAGTGGAAAATAGATTTCTGAAAATTCTCGACTCTTGTTTCATGTCACTTTGAAAGATTTGCTGTGAGAATGTAAATTACTTCAAAGAACATGACACAGAAAATTCAAACTAAAACGTGTTCTTCCCCGTCCTTAGCGAGCACATTATTAGTGTTTCTCACGCTAGGTTCTGTGGTGGGAAAAATATTGACATCCTGCTAATGCAATATTTCCCAAAGGTTCAGAACACACAGCTCAACTCAGATGTACGACTTTGAACAATTAACAGTGTTTAATTCCAGCATGGCAAGTTTACAATTGATTCACAGAAGTTTAACAGAAATATGGCTTTGTTCAAAATGGTATTTGAACAAAGGACAGCTCGGGACAGAGAGACATGGATTCCCCTCATCCACAAAGACTCTGCTTGACTTGGGCTTGGTCCGTACACGGTCAGTACGTATATGGTCCGTATGCCATCCGGTTGGAAAATTGCTTTTTCCATAGTCAACAAACACTACCGCGTGCGGCGCATTGGTATTCACGCGTGAACATACACTTTTCATGCAGTCCGCCCCATGCATGATAGTTGTAAACAATTGCACGTGGCTACGCAAGCCACAAAGCGGAGCAGGAGATATCTGTGTGTGTGTGTGTGACACACACATGCACACATACATAAGCAGGAGGCTGCGACGGCAGAAATGTGTGTGTGTGTCTGCGCACGTGCGCGTGTGTATGGGTGTGTGTTTGCGTGAGCGTGCGCCGGATCTCAGAAAAGAAAAGACAGGGAAAGAGAGTGGTGCAATGGGGAGACACACACGCACGCACAACAAAGGCGCGTGCACGAGGCCGCTTCAGTAAAAACATTTCATAGTCAGTCATTAGGGATTGAGCCTTGTGGGTGTCCGCCTATTGTCATGGAGGATCGAGTATAAATATAATGCAACAACAATAATATATCAGGGTCCAGCAGTCAGTGCAAATCTCACAGTTGCTAAAATAAGCCGGACCAATATACTTGTTTCTGCATGCAGTTCACATGTTTTTTCCGTCGGGGGCAATCAGGATTGAGGCTTAAATACAAGCTTGATCCTGAGCCCTTGTTTAAGCCTTGTTTTAAGCCTAGGCAGGATATTTATTAAGTATACAAGAGGACATTATTGATCACTTAACACGACACGGAACGGAGCTCTCTCTCTCTGCAAAGTTCACAGAGCATGCGCATGGCAAGGAGGTCTCGCCGACTTCGGTTCAGTCAACGCTATCAAATGCAAAGATTTGACCGATATGTCCTCCATTCATTGTTTACATCCACTACTGCTGAACTTTAACAGCCCATCTTAGCAGCACTCTGATTGGTGAGTCGATTTGCCTTAATGATGCACTGATTGGCCGTAGGCTTGAAGACAAAAATCCTTGATCCTGATGGCCACAGACCAAGAAACCCTTGAACTGCGTGCGATGCAGAAACGAGTAGATTGTTATGGCTTACCAGGTTTTATGACCCTGCGTCATTCTCCAGTGTGTAATTTCAGATCGGACAGAAAAAAAACATAAAAAGGAAGAACGTAAAAACTATCCATGAATTTCAGACAAATGTACAAACATATTGTAGAGTTCCCAGGGCAATACAATAACAAGTCAAAAGTGCTCCCAAAAATATGATTAGCCAGTGAAAAAATAGCATGGCATATAATTGCAGTAGTGATGCAACAACAGTGAAATTGCGGGCCAAACCTAAACAACAAGTAGAAGCGCTGGCATTAACAAATCTGTGCATTACTTTTTCAGTAATTTTGAGAAGAATCGTTAAAAATGTAGAGATGTGCCAAGACATCTTCTACATTTTTAAAATATGAAAATCCATAACTTTGCATGCATCACTCGCGGTGGGACGATCTGGTGGGTCTGGATTAAGCAGCCCGACAAATCAGATTGACGTCCACGTTGGCCGATCCATCGTCCCGTCAAAGCGGGTTTTGTTCGAGTCGACACATGGGCCTGAGTAATTTTGAGAAGTATTGTTATAAAAAATAATAATCTGGATGCGAATGGTGATCCACAGCATCTCTACAGTTTAATGGATCGGGCGAATAATCAATACAATTTCATGAAGATCCACCCATAACTTTTTGAGTTGTTTGTTCACAGACAAACAAACCAAGAAACATAATGCAACCAAAAACATCATCTCCTCGGCGGACATAATAATGTCATTTTTGAACAAAAACTGAAACAAAGCAAAACGACAGTGCAAAAATGTTTTAAAAATGATGCTTTCCATGATCGAACCTTGAACTTGGGGACTTGCAGTGTTCCAACAGGCATGTAAAACTGTGGTCAAACTACAAAACAAAAATGTATGAGGATCCCAGTAGAGAAGTAGTAGTATTTCACCATTTTACACATACTAGACAAAATTCGGTAGGTAGTTCCAGTAAGACTTCTAGGCAGAATATGACTTACGTTGCTGTTATGTCGCTGTGTTCTAACTTATTTTTGAACTTGTCTATTTAATGGGACAGCACACAATGATTGCGCTATTAAAAATGACGGTGGTAACTTGTCCTGTGCTATTCCACACCCAAAAGTTCTAGTGCAGATGTATGCCCCACAAACGCATGATTCAATAATCGCAATCAGTTCCATCTACTAATTTTTGACAGATATACAATTGAATGTAGCCATGGCATTGGTCCAGAAGAACATGTTCATGCCCATACCGAGTGACTTCAAGTTGTATTTACAAAATGTTTTTAGAGTGTAAACTCGTCTATAGTTCAGGAGCTCAGTTTTATCCTTACACTGACAATGGATGAAGCTGAAATCTGAACCTAATGTCTTGCCACATCTTGGTGCTGGAATAAGTTATCATGTAGAAATTAGCATTTGTTAATCAGATTCTATATTGTTACTATGAACTCTGTGGTCTTGTGTTATTTACTTAAACTGTTTACTCCATCCCCAAGAGACCCTCGCTCCACTCCCGAAGACTTTGTCAAACCAAATGTGGTATTCACCGTCACTTGACTCCAATGTCAATATCCATTGTAGTGCTGTCCCCGCCACGCTATAAAACTTGCTGTGAGTTTTGCAATGGGCCCACTGTATGCACGTATGACCTTCCAAGACGAGTGTGCAACCTTCAATGAACCAACTACACTTTATCAAATGAAATGTGACCCATGGAGCTTGCCTAACACCCCACCGCAAGGCAAGCACCCATTTCGGAATACCTTGTGAATCCTGATTGACCTGCTCTTAACAATATTGTCACACAACTGTATTTTATAACTTGTTCACATAATTGCACCTTATATGTGTTTGTTTGTTTTGCTACTTCAAATATTTTTCTAAAATTGATTCTGATTATGGTTCTGATTCTGAATAGGCATTGGCTTCTACAACAGTTCACGGTATAAATATTTCTTGCTGAACCTTTTTTTTTTTTTTTCGGATACAAGTCTACGGAACTTGGTTTGAAGAGATTGCGCCAACAAACCAATTTTTTCCCTCATATGTTTTCATCTCTAATCCTATTTTAGTCTATAGTGAAATGTTACAGATCAGATTTTTATTTTAAAAAGCGGGTCATATTTTGGGCAGCAGCATGATAATGGGAAATCACACAACCTTTCCACCAAGTTTGCCACGGAACATTCCATTAGGAACACCAATGTGTTTCATGTTGAAATTCACACACTATTGATGTAGTCTGCAGTGTACAAAGTGCACTGAAGTGGAGGGTGGAGGGCACTTTGGAAGTACGCAAATTGGAACACACTGCTAGTTTGATGGGGGTTTGGTAATGGGTGCCAAAATGGCCCATCACTGTAATAATGCACCCTTTTGCAATCCTGTAGCTAGCTCCCCAGCGAGAGGCAACTACTAGAAATCCCTTTCAGATGTTGATGTTACTGTCATGAAGAATTATGGATTATGAAACTGAATTATGGCAAATGGTGAACCATTTCGACTGAAATTATGATATCTCGTGGCCTCAACATAACCCATCACGGCCAATGAATGCCTTCCATTACTTACCCACACAAGCTCTCAGCATCAATTCTACCGAACTCTATTACCAAAAGATTCAACGTGAATCGTATTCGGCAGAATATATATATATATATATATATATATATATATATATATATATATATATATATATATATATATATATATACATATATATATATATATATATACACACACACACACACACATATATATATATATATATATATATATATATATATATATATATATATATATATATATATATATATATATATATATA
>OMKY01048639.1:0-10029 GCA_900302395.1 Bregmaceros cantori | reverse complement strand
GGTTAAACGCCTTTACATTCACTTCCTCGTCTGTCCACAAGATGGAGCCCCAAAGTTGGATGCATGCACAACCGGAAATAGTCTCCCAGACATAGGAAATGTTCAAATATATAGAGAACAGAAAAAAAAAAACGTTTTTAAACGTTTTGTGGATTTCATAATGTTCCGTTTCTGTTCCGGAACATTTGAATGTCTTTTTTCGTTTCCGTTTCCGCTCCTCGTAAAATTCCATAAATTTCCGTTCGTTTCCGGTTTTCGTTTTCGTTCCTTGAACCGGTTCGGAGCCCTGCCGTCCACACAGGAGGGAAAAGAAAAAACACATTTTAAAAGTTGCCGTAAACACTGTAGCGGGTTCTTTGATGAAAATTGCAATACTAAAATATGATTTATTAATATAAATTTTGTAACAAGGTTTCCGTAGGTGAACCTGCTGAAGGATTATTATCGTTGGTCAAACCGTCGGAAGGGAGGTGACGGCTGTGCCGAACTCGAACCCAAGCTGCCGCTAGCGGGCGCCGGAGACGGGCGCGGACCCCCGTTGTCTGGCCGGTGCGTGCCTCCTGCCGATGGCATAGCCTATCACGGGAGGGCGGCGATCCTGCGGCCTACCCCCCTCGCTTCTGTCCACACCATGTTTCCAGTGCCGTGAATATGAAGACTTTTCACCTTGAAGGCCAGAATTTTTTAAAAAACCGAGATCATGTGGATGAGAGGGGAATTCAGCAGGGACCAGTGTGGACGTGGTATAAGATGTGCCATATTCGCTCCACTGGACTTGCCTGAGGGGCATCCTGTGAGGTTTGGAAAATAGTAACTAATGCCATAGTCCTAAAGTTTTGAACAGCCATGCTGACTAGGCAATCGTGTCACAATGGCTACCGATGCTGACTTGTGAGAGGGCCTACCAATGCGTTCATACTGGTAGGAGTGGGCCTCTATTATACCTTGTTTTGACTCTGATTACATATACTCATAAACATCTCACAAAATATGCCTTGCGACTTCCCCATCGGTACATGGACGTACTGTGTCTGCTTGAAAATGTCTCCAACTAGAATCGTGGCAAACATTCTGCACAAAACATTCAATAAATCTGGAACAATGACCTAATTTTTCTTGTCCCTGTCCTGGCTAGCAGTCACTTCCCGACTCGGTCTTCAAAGCCCAAATAAGCCAGAGCTATGCCTGACTTTCCGTTAAGATCTGTTGATGGAATCGGCACGTTCTGTTCCCCCGACAGGGGATTAAACGGGGACCTTTATATGAGACAAGTGTGCTCACGAGAAAAGGTAACGGGCCACTGAAAAAAAAGACCAGCTGAATAGAGGCCATGGAACTACAGACTTATTTATAATGTGACATTTCACACAAGGTACAATGTGTGTGCTTGTGTTTATGTGTTTCAGTGTGGTTTTGTCTGTGTGTTTGTGTGTGTTTTTTATCTGAGTGTGAGTGTGTTTGTCTTTTTGCATGTTTGTGTGTGTCTATATTTGTCTGGTGTTTGTGCTGTCTGTGTTTTTGTCTGCATGTGTCTGTGCATGATGGTGTCATGTATGCATAGTGTATGTGTTTTTGTTTGCATGTACATGCATTTCTGTGTGTGTGTGTGTGTGTGTGTGTGTGTGTATTTCAGTAGTTATACTTCTACCTTAGTTGTACATTCAACATTGTTGGAACAACCAGTCAATTTCAGCGAACCAAAGAACATAGAAACCCCTAAAACTAACCAGCTGTCACATTTTAAATGTTTTATTCTTTCCAAATCTGACCCCAAACATACCCAAATACGTTTTTATAAGCTGTGAGAGACGGGCATTTTAAAAGAGTATTCGTAAGCAAACAACTAGCAAGGAAAATGAGAAACTACCCTATAACATGACTTGAATCAAACAGTGTCCTTGGGGATGACACTGAAAATCTTAGCAATGAACCCCAAATTTGACCCATATTGTTGTGGTTGAGTACTTTTGTATGGCAATGAAAATGAAAATGTGTACATAATTTCCTGTTTGGGATTATTAGAGCCGTTTGGGAGACTTATGCGGCTCTGCGGCAGCTGCGGGAGACACCCGTGACGTAGCGGCGGAGAACGGGGATCGTTAACCGCTATCAAATCAAACTTTATTTATATAGCACTTTTCATGCAGAGCAATGGTACTTAAAGGCTACAGAAATGCATCAAAATTGAATCACTTCTTTCTTTCATCATTTCCAACAACTTTCAGTTATCCAGGAGACAAACCAACGCGGGTGAAACATTGCCTGCGCTCAGTGGGCTCCGCCCCCGGCGCAGGTTATAAACAATTCCCTAACCAACGCTTGGCAGGGAAGATAAATGACCAGTAGCCCTGAGTGAAAGACAAGCTGTCTTTCTGGAGCATTACAATCAACCTCGCCCCAATCCTGACAATGGCCCGGCATACACCAGCATTTGCACACGACACCACACAGATTAAAGACTTTATTTTTTTTGGAGCCGTCCCACGTTGCGTGCATGCCATGCCCTCCTCTCGACCTTGACACTCGTATATTGTTGTTTGCGGAAGCCGTTGACAACTCAAATCTGTGGGATCATCCCTGGCCTCAAATAGGAGGTGTTATGATCTGGGAGTCTTAGTGGGGACTGGTGGAAGTGTTTTCTGTACGGGGCCATGGTATTTAGTTGGGAGCGCTATGGCAGTTACACACTCAATAGCAAACTAGAGGTATGCAGTCGGTGCCGACTGCTAAACGCGCTAGAAGCATCATTAAACCCTGCATACATGTATTCTTGACTCATGCTAGTGTTAGCATTTCTGTCGTTATAGACTGTCCCTGTGATGTCTTAATACATGCTGAACCTCAGTCACTACCACTGACTGTGATGTCGCGCATTAGACCGGCTTTATGAAACTCCGCTGGGGTCCACTAGACCGGTGTGGCGGCCTTACGAACCCCGTGGGGTTCGTAAGACCGACGTTCGGCTTTGTGAACCTTCGGCCTTTAGGGCCTTCGGTCTGCAGAGCGGACCCCGTCATGAAGGATCTGCAGCATGTTTTGCCATCAACATACCTGTAGCAGACAATGTCCTGGCATGGGTCATTCTGCTTGAGGCACTACTATTTAAATGTTTGTATTTAAAAAAAATAAAGATTTAAAACTCTTGAACTGCAGTGCAACTGATATTCTTTCCTTCACAAGGACAGCAGCAGTGTATGAACTAATCCACTGAGCGGGTACCCTCGGGTGTTCTTGTTTGATAGATGATACTCGTGACCCCTCCTGCCCCCAAACTCGCACCACCCTTCATACTCGTATATTGCCGATTCTGCCGGCAGCTGACAAGCCATATGCAAGCATGGGAACGCTTCGCTCTGAAGCACCCGAGGTGTGTAACATGGAGTGTGTAGCGTTAACAGCACCTCGTAATGCATGTTGGTTTAGAGTCTCAGATATTCAGCTCTGGCGAGCATGTGTCAGGAATGGCGTTGGCGCAGCTGCAACTGTTGACTTGACTGTGAAGTTAAAGGGATAAACAAGTTTTCATGTCTAGACATTATGTCTGGGATTCAATAATTACTCACCCTGTACAATTTGGGTCCGACCTGTAGAACGAAGGTTCTATTGGGAACGAGATTGTGACGTCACTCGCTTCCACGAAAAGAGTAGCAACTCCTCGTTTCAGGCGGAGTTGCATGCATACACATGGATTGTTTACATTCCTGCACACGCACGGTGCGCAAGCGTTCCGAGAGCCGGCATGCCTGGGAATCGCTGCGTTAAGGCTGTGGAGCATCATCGCACCAGTTACATTTCTTTCGTTTCCCCAAATGGAACCGTACCGCAATCCGACGAGACAAAAAGACGCCGTATTCATTGCTGCCGTTGGACAAGACCTGACCATCGACTGCATTCCGGACGGGACGAGATCGTGTTTGCTACATATCCTTTCAGGTTCCATTCAAGTTACTTCAAATATTTGCGCTTCCTTCGCACCGAGTTGGTGCGTCCGAGATGCCTCACAACGCTGCGTGTAGAAACAAGTGACCACGTAAGGACCAACGGAGTGGCCGCGTTATCTCGGAGGCTCCAACTTGTAGCTTAATGGAACGTGCAGGTGCGCGGAGCCGCACCGGTCAACATGCGAACGGGGAGTGGCTGTTGACATTCGAGCCCGCTCCTACTACGTATAATGAGCTCCTCCACAACCAATGTGATGCGTTTGGAAGCGGACTCGAACACAAGTCACGTGATCGCTCAATCCTAATAGGTACAGTTCACAAAGCCAAGCAATTGCCCACTCTCCCTCTCCCTTGCGTTTGTTCTGGGTTAGGGTTTGGGGTTAGGATTAGGTTTGAGTTAAGGTTAGAACCTTCGGCCTAAAGCACCTTTGGTCTACAGACAAATGATCCTGTACAATTTGTTTGCATTTGGAGTTCTCTCGCTGCCGTAGTAGGCAATACATCCGTCTGTTAATCTGAAGGTTGTGAGCTTGAACCAAACACAAGGTGAAAGCCATTTGCAGTGGAGGCGGTAGCTCATTTGGCAGGGCAGCCAGTCCAACAACCAGATGGTTTGATAAATACCAAAAGAAATGTGTTATTCTTATTGTATTGTATTACAATTTTAATGAAAGTCAATTGAGTTAAAACAACTATTGGTGTTCTGAAGGTGTCCAGAGATTATATATTAAGTATAATGGATCTGAACCCTTTATTACAGTATTTTTGTCCGATAATTCCAGTGATGATTTGAGAACAGGGTGTTTTCCACTATCAACCAGCCACTAAAACATGCCAAGAACACGACAAGAATCCACTTACATTCACAGTTAACGAGATGCAGATCTTTACTTTGGTGTCATTAATACATTCTATTTGTAGCAATATCAGAAGGTTTTCTGTGGATGGTTACAGTTGAATGGAGCTGAGATCTTTGACTGCTGCATGGTGAATCTCTCTCATGGTCATTTTGATTCATCGTCTATCAGTTGTTTGTGTCTACTGCAGCTAGAGATCGTTGCGGGTGTGTGATCAATAAAGTCTATCTTATCTTATCTCATAGAATTTGACCTCGACTCTTGGTAGCAGATTAGTAGGTAGCTATGGCTACTGCAGGGGCTGTAACCCAAAGCTGTCACCACTGACGGAGTAAACTCTCACCTCTTCTCTATGTCTAGGTCAGACATGGGCATGAGGCTTTTAAATCCGCTGTTGAAATTTTAGTGGAAATGGGGAAAACTCCCTTTTCCACCCTTTCCCCTTCAATACCCTCATTTCCCCAACAGCACAGTGGTGCAGTGGTTAGCATTGCTGCCTCACACCTAGAAGGTCCTGGGTTCGAATCCCAACCCGGACAGGTCCTTTCTGTGTGGAGTTTACATGTTCTCCCCGTGTCTGTGTGGGTATCCTCCGGGCACTTCGTTTTCCCCCACCACCAAAAACATGTTCTAGTTGACCTGCTCCAGTCAGTGCCCCTGGACAAGGTACTCGCTCAGGGCAGGTAACATGTTTTTGGTGGTGGGGGAATCTGGAGTTGGCCCCCGGACGCTGCACCGCGGCTGCCCACCGCTCCTCAGGGATGGGTTAAATGCAGAGGAAGAATTTCACTGTACATGTATGACTAAATAAAGTATTTTATCTTATCTTATTGTTGCCATGTGAGGCTACTGTTAGATAAGAGACTTTATTTCACATACATACATGTACAGTGAAATTCTTCCACGGTATTTAACCCATCCCTAAGGAGCGGTGGAAAGCTATGTGTACAGCGCCCTGGGTTTTGGACAGCCCTATTCATAGTAATGACGGTGCGTTTTTCGATCACAGCATCCACAGAGATGAGACTTCTACTCCCCACGCCAGCTTTCTTATGATGTCTACCCCGATCACTTCACCCCCCGTTTCCGACTAATCCTGTCATAGATAGAAAACGGTTTCTATAAATATATATAGTGTATTAACGTGACGAACATGATTAAACCGAGGCTCAGCATTTTGGGATGTAATAACCGTTTTACCGTTATTACATTGTTGTATAATTTTCTGTTTTATAAAGAATACATTCAGAGTTTCACACATTGGAGAAGTGACATTTATTTTACATTACATGCGGTTACATTTCGTCACATTTATGAGCCACATGTGGCTCTAGGTATTCTAGTTCTGGTTAAAACATTTGGGAATGGCCAAGCCAAAGAGATGCTCAGTGTGGGAAGCCTTACATACCACAGTGTTATGGCTACGCCTTGTGTTACCGCTCATCACAGCAGAACTCCCAACACCATTCATCATCTCCGGTTGACATCCTTATTTCCTCCATGGCGGTGTGGCTGGCGGGCTATGAGCCACTTCCACACATCCCAGTCACTCACCGCACTGATGTTTCTGACGTCAACCCCAGGCCTTGCTCGTGTCATCTTCAACTTCCAGTGGTCTGCTCGGCTTTGACCACAAGGTTCATCGTCATCTCGGCGACGTTGATCATCTCATCACACTCTTCAATTTATGGGCAAAGAGCCGTCATTGTTGGGTTTCTTATTTCTTCTTACATCTTCTGTGCATACTACACTGCAGGGCTATTCAGAAGCACTAGACTTGTGTTTTTGAGGGTTGAGGCAAACTGAGTTTCTGTTCTTTACCTCAATAGATGCACTAATAATGTGCTGTAGAGGTATGCGTATAAAGGAATGACACGGCCTCTATCCTAAAAGCTCTTTATTCCAAGAGAGTCAAAACTGAATGAGAATGGACAGTGGAATACCCTGCGTCCTGGCAGACAGCCTGTGGGTGTGTCCCTGACATCACAATGCAGTTAGAAAATGCATGCATTCAGTTATGGAACTGGATGATACAGCATGTCACAGAGTGTCAAGTGTGCATAGAATGTCCCCTAGAAATGCGAACCGCTACAGTGCTATAGTTTAATCGAGCGGCTGCTGTTTACCACTATTTGTGTGTTGTTGTTTCAGATGTTGCTTGTTACAAACGAGAAAAAACACCATTGTTGCATAGAATTGAAGCCCTTTAAATGGGAAGTATGGGTTGGTGCAGTCCGGCATTTGCTCCGGCCCCCGGCCCATTGGGCGTCTGACAATGCGGCCCTCTGAGCAAAGTAGTCGAATAGCCCTGCTATACTATATATTGATTTATCAAAGGGATGTTTCTGTTCAATGCATCGTAGCACAGGGAAAAGTCGGTAGCTGTCTCTGCTGTGGTGCACTGTGAATAGCAGAGTTCATGTGGCGATAGCGCGGACGAGGCACTACCGTAATCAACTTAATAAAGGCACATAACAAAAAAACGGCAAGTCTTACTTATCATGTCATCCAAAAACAGCATTAATAACAATCGATGTGATCATATTAACTCAACAGTCCTTCTCACATATATTAAAAAGGTATATCAATGAAATTAAACATGAAAAAAAAATGTAAAATAAGATAATAAACCAAAAAGAATACTAACAAATGAACAACACCCTGCATAAAACTAAAAACACACGCACACACACCTATGTATACATATTTAGACGAAGAGGCTTACTTGACAAACATTGCGTAGGCTAGATGTGAGGTCAGCTAACTCTAGCATAAAACATTTTCACACCAAAACATTGGCTGTGTCCGAAATCGCCCCCTAACCCCCATATAGGGTACTATATGGGGTGCACGCCATTTTGTAGGGGTGAAAGTATCCCACAATGCACCGCAAAATGTAGTGAGCATCGGATGTACCCTAGACGGAGAAATATAACCCATAATGCATTGCGAGACGCATTACACTAATTAAAACGTAGAAGAAGACGACGCGCGCGCTCCAAAACAAAAACAATGGAGGACGGTGACAGGTCGCAGCAGCAACCGACGGCAGCAAATAATTATAGGTGTGAGTACAATTTATTTTCTGTTATAAAGTATACATTTATTATAAAAAAAAAAAAAACATGCGAATGCTACGGCCAATGCCGACAGGCAATGACGTCACTATGCGACAGCGGTGACGTAAGTTAACAGTGCCGATTCTAGTGTCCAAAATCTTGTCGCTGAGATCGAGTGGACTATATAGTCAGTGCCCTATCTAGGGGCTAGGGGTTAGGGAGCGATTTCGGACACGGCCAGTGTCATTTTCAGCTTGTTTCCGTAAAAGATGTCGTTGGATGTCTTACAGTGGGTTTCCATTGGAGTTTGTTGATGTCTGTCATGGGCGGCGAAAATCCAGAAAATACAATGTAAGTGGATGGTAAGACATGCGGCATTGAGACGCGCCGCAAGAATTTGCATCCAGTGACCGGCGGCCACGCCGGTGTCATTTGACGCAGACATGCGTGGGCATCAGAGGCAGAAACAATCGAGGCAGTGAACGCGGGATGTCTTCCACCTATCTAGCTCTGGCTCCCCCACACCTCACCGTCTCTCTCTGTTCTCACCTGCAACCTGTCCATCCAATCAAATAATAAAAAGCAAGGCTGTCATCAGCTATGTTTGTTCTTTCCCTATGCTCAGCGAACTGCCCCGTGCGGGCACTCGTCCGGTGTATCGGGCAGGGGGGGTATGCGGTCGGAGCTTGCAGCCCCGGGCGAGAGCAGCGCAGCACACCTGCCCTACCCCCACTGCTCTGGAAGAACACACGCGCCCTATCTCCCTCATCTTGTTAGGCGGAATCATGGATGTCAAACCCCCATAGGGGTCCGACCCGTAGACCGAAGGTTCACAAAGCCAAACACCGGTCTTATAAACCACCCGCAGGGCTCATGAGACTGATTCAGCACCGCTTCAAGCACCGGTCTAACGAACCCTGGGCAGGGGTCTTATGAACTTTTGGTCTATAGACATGCGCCCAAGCCATAAGGCCTATGTTATTTGTGGCCCATGTGGTAATTTTCAAATTTATAGTTTGAAAATAAGTTTAGAGTTAGCGGAAACGAGGTGAAGAGAGGCAAGGGCAGACATGCGAGAAAGCTGTCGGTGGGGTTCGCAAACCCGCGACTCACCGTGCTCTTGTGGCATACAAGAACTCATGAACCTGACGTATATTTTCATTTAATGTTAAACTGCCCCATGCAGATCACAGTGAGTATCCTGTTGCTAAATTGCTTTAAAACCAATGAATACACACTATGTAACATCTCAAATGTGTAGTCTTTTGCTGTGTCCGAAATCGGTCCCTATCCCCTACTCCCTACCCCCCATATAGTGTTCTCACTTATAGTGCACTCAACGGCAACGGCCGAGATTTCGGACAGTAGAGTCGGCGGCGTTGAATTTTATTTTTAAAACGTCTCACAAAGCATTATGGGTTGTATTGCTCCGTCTAGGGTACATCCGATGCTCACTACTTTTTGCGGTGCATTGTGGGATACTTTCAGTGCACCACATAGGGTACATGTAGAATTCGGACACCCCTACAAAATGGCGTGCACCCCATACAGTGCACTATCTGTGGGTTAGGAAGCGATTTCGGACACAGCCTTTCTCTCTCTGTCTGTTTTTTCTCTCCATTCCTCTGTAGCGTGTCTTTATATTTGGATGATGGCCTCCTGTGTGTACTTGCGTATGTGCACCCATCCACATACGCGCGGTGCGTGTTGTTTTGTATGTGTGTCTCGGATCATGTGCGCGCATCATAAACGATTAACTGCATCATAAAAGGGCTAATAAATCATTGTTGATCAGCTGCATAGCAAACAAACACATTGCATAATCCGTGTAACTCGTAAAGGGAATTTGCTTCCCTTTTGTCTTGCCCTGTCCCCCCCCCCTCGCACCCTGCCGCTATGTGCAGCACATGAGGACATCAAACCTCATGCCTGTGTTCCAACATGGCACACTTGATGTTATGCACTTGCTTTCATTGCACTTCACGTCAATGTTCTCGTGCATTGATGAAAACCACCGGTATTGTGCATGTGGTAAATGTCCAGGCCCCTAACAGCAAAACTAGAGAGAAGAATTCAGGCCACAGAGATGAGATGTTTCCACAGGCTCCTCGGCATATGCTATAGAGAGCATGTCACCAACACAGAAGTAAAAGCCAGAATAAAACCAGCCAT
>OMKY01048629.1:3838-17680 GCA_900302395.1 Bregmaceros cantori | reverse complement strand
TTAATGGGTGGACGTGTAGAGATTGGTGTATATATTATAGCATTGTGGATCAAGATGGTGCGTCTTGTATCACTTACCGTGGACCCTATGTGTGAAAACTGGAGAGTACACGCTGAAATGTGTAGCTCTCTGCGACAGGCTATAACAAGGTGTTGGGGAGGGCTGAGACAGTTCCGGCGGTGACATTCTTCTGAACTCAGAGCTCACCTAATTACTATTTTTTTATTACAACATTTGTCTCACACCTAGGGTTTATTACACCATGTGGTCTTACCACCACCTAAGGTTTATTAACCCAGCATTGTATGCCCCCTCTGATGTTTTATTGAGTTGATAGGAGACATATGGCCTGTTTTAGCACCCCTCTGTTATATTACGTGTGGAGGGTTATCACGTCTATATGACAACAATGATGATGATAACCCTTAGCGGATAACCTCTGATGTTTTATTGAACCTCTGTTCGAAACTCTCTGAAGTTGATAGGCCTTCTGTTCCAAGCCGGTGATGACCCTTGAACACCCCCGCGGGGGTACCGTTTGATAGGAGACATATGGCCTGTTTTAGCACCCCTCTGTTATATTACGTGTGGAGAGTTATCACGTCTATATGACAACAATGATGATAACCCCTAGCGGATACCCTCTGGTGTTTTATTGACCGTCTGTTCCAAACCGGGGGTACCATAGTCACCTACAAGGCGGGGTTATGTGACGTATACAGCACTAATGATGTCATCACAGGTGCGTCATGAGTCGAGGGATAAATACGAGGGTCAGACCCCGGAGCTGTACGAGCTCTCTCGCTCTCTCAAGTGAAGATCTACAGCGAGGATCTCCATGCCCAAGACCTACGATGACCCTTGAGCACGAGGTCACCGGCTATTGATAACATTGAGATGAACCATGCACCGTCGGGCACCGACTATGGCAGTCTCCTTCAACGTTGTAGAACAGCACTGCCGAAGATACTGGCTAGAGATGCTACGTTTATTCTACGTGGCTTTTCGAAGATATACTAACGGGTCGTGACTATATCCACCTCACAGAAATCGTCAGTGCCGACGATCAACGTACGATTTGTGATTTAATCACAACCGTTATTTTCAACACAAAACAAGAGGAGTTCCTCAAAGTGCTGGCTACAGCAGAGATTCAAGAGCACTATGAAGGACTTGTCGATGTTATACCAAGAGCACCATCCCCTCTACGCTTGAAGCTCAGCCTTGGAATGGTTCATCCATTCCGAAAAACGGCTTACATTTGATCAAGACGACAGTGAGCCGTCCTCTACAACCGACACTGAAGCTGATATCTTCCCTTCGCCTATACCGCCTGCCAAGCGTACACGCGGGGAGAAGTGTGAGGAGAGCACAACCACTGAAGAACGTTGACCCCCCTCCACTATGATGCCGATGATGAGGACTACATGATACCGACCTATCAAGTACCACATTCAACCCCCGATAAGGATGTGAGAGAGGTAGAATTACCCTACCTGTCACAATCATCGCAGTCACTTTACACCGGTTGTTATAATGTTAATCGGGTGGTTAATGTCGAAGAAGCTTGTGTATGTGGATGCTCGATCCCTGAGACAGACATTATAGAGCGTCTTATGAGTACTGATGGTGAGGCTGAACCCCGGCTTTGTGATTGCTCGTGACACACTCCAGAACTATCACAACTCTCGACGATGGCGGACGACGGAGAATTTTGTGCAAGTACTCAAGTGTATTGAGAGTTACACATAATCAAGTCATATATGTTTTACAATCTAGATGTCTGTTCCACTGTGTTTGGTAAACACATTTTTCTAAAATAAATACTTGTCACTGAATGATTTTGTGTCACTCTGTTATTTTGAGCCACTATGGAGTAGGTGTTGAAGGGTATCTATTACAACCCTAAAAACACTGGTTCTTATGCTGGTAGACAGAAACTTAAAACAAGTGTTGCAAATTATGGCGAGAAGGTTAGAGACGCTGACATTCAGGGCTTTCTGCAGAAGCAGGATGCTTATACGCTATACAGAACAGCGCCTAAACACTTCAAGAGGAACAGGGTTATTGTTGATAGGATTAACAAACAATTCCAAGCAGATCTTGTAGATATGACGGAGCTTTCGGACAAGAATGACAGTGTTCATGCAAGTTCATGCTAGTATGTATTGATGTTGTCTCAAAATATGCATGGGTACGGTGTTTACAAGATAAAAAAGGTAGAACTGTCACATCAGCCTTCGAAAATATTCTGAAGGATGGTCGTATCCCACAGAAGCTACAGACCGATCAAGGCAGTGAATTCTTCAATAGAGAATTTAAAACCTTAATGAAGAAATATGACATCCTGCACTTTGCTACGGGAAACGAAACTAAAGCGTGTATAGTAGAACGACTAAATAGAACGCTTAAATGACGTATGTATCGCTACCTGGAAGCCCACAATTCACAACGATATGTGGATGTGGTGCAAGATAGCTATAATCATGCATATCACCGTAGTATAAAGATGAAGCCGGCCGATGTGACTGCGAGTAACCAACAACACGCCTTAGACAATTTGTATAGCAAAAGAAAGCACTCTAAACCCCTACGCTTCCGGTATAAACACACAAGATGGTGGGGGATGTGCAAGCACAACTGCTTTTGAGATGTTCAAATACCGGAGACCAACGCAAATTCAGCCACTATCATATATGACAGGCCACAGTACCTACGAGTAGCCAACCCACATATTGATAGTGTTGAAATTTCCATCAAGACAGATCACATTTTGCCTTCACACACGGAAAAATTGTTATTGTTTTACACTTCAGACCTGTCAAATACAACTAGCATCATGTTACATCCTTATGCACATGCTGATGACAGATGTTTCCTATTACACAGCTCAGGCCGGCGGAGATCTTAGTGGTTTCAGCGGTGCACCCACACAGTATGGTGCGGGGATCGGCGGTGTGTTTCGCGGTCTATTTCGTACTGTATGCCCACTGTTAAAAAGAGGTTTTGCCATTGCTAAACCACATCTCCAAGCAGCCGGTACTGGTATAATCTCAGATGTTGTGACCAGGGCTATGACAAATAGTAACCAGGAAGGTTCGGGTATGGCAGCCCTGACATCCCGTGGCATGAAACGCCCTCCAGGCAAGCGTAGGCGTGGTTCCTCGAAGTCTGCTAAGAGGGTTCGAAGACAACAAACCCATAAGAAATGCAGAACAGCCTCGAAAACTACCAGACGCCGTAAGAAGCCAGTTAGTTCACGACACAAAGGAACTCGTGGAGATATATTCTAAAAAATGTCGCTGCTTCACGCCATGTCCAAGGAATGTTTAAAATCGGAGCTAGATCTCTTCATGGTACCCCCTACACAAACCAGTATAGAGTCCAATTGCTACGTTGAGATCCGGCCACTGACTGCGCTGACAGATTCATCACCCGTGGAGTTTCATATAACAGGATGTAACTGTTGGAGGGGACAAGACCCAGTGGCCGGCCTAAGAAGACCTGGCAGATGACTGTGCTGGAGGACATGAAGGCACTTGACATCGACCACGAGGTGGCCATGGACCGTTCCCGGTGGAAGAGGGCCATATCAAGAGTGAAGTCCAACCCAGCGGTGCCTGGAAAGAGGACTCTAAACCGTTGATGATGATGATGATGATGAACGAAGACTACCTAGACTTAAACAACACATACCTATACACTAGAGTGAAAATCGCAAGAGCGAATGGTGCGAAACTAACAGCGGTAGACAACGTCGGCTTCATTAATTACCCTGGAAACACAATCTTTTCTCAGCTAGATGTGACATTAGGCGACCGCTTGATCTCACATTCAGGCAATAGCTACCCCTATCGGTGCATGATAGTGTCTCTCGAATTATTCAGTTGAAACGTTAAACACAGTTTGGAAATGGTTTATTTCATATGGACACGGCTGGTCATATGAATGTAACAGCCACAGATGGGGAGAATGTGGGGCTTACCAAACGCGCCGCCTACACAAACAACGGGCAATCTGTGGAGCTAATAGCACCGGATATATTCTTCTAGGACAGGCTGAAATCGAATGGGGTTGACGTGAAATTGAAATCCACAAGGGCCAAAAATTCATTCTGTCTGATGACGGGTGGTGCAGAGGAATACAAGGTAGTGTTAGAAGCGGCAAGCCTTTTTGTGAAGAACGTATGCGTCGTGCCCTCGGTCCGTCTAGCCCACGCGAAGGTTCTTATGCATGCTACAGCCAAATATCCTATTGAACGAGTTTCAGTGAAGAATTATTCTATCAACTGAGGGACGAGAGTTGGTAGCGTGGATCATCTATTTCTGGGGAAACTACCCACAAAATTGATTATAGGGCTTGTAGGTGACACGGCTTTCAATGGTAGTTATACCCATAATCCGTTCGCGTTCAACCACTACGGTCTTGAATTCCTATGTCTCTATATAGACTCGAAGCAGTATCCAGCTAAACCGTTCATGGGTAGACTTGAGGCTGGACGTGGAGCTAGAGAGTATCACCAGTTATATGCAGCCACCGGTAACTACCTCAAGGATCACGCCATGGCTATCGATCGTGACCAGTTTTTAAATGGTTAAACGTTATACGTATTCAATCTAAATGCAGACGAATCGGTGGGTGGTCACATGTCTCTGGGACAGACTGGCAACGTACCGCTAGAAATTAGGTTTTCTCAGCCTCTTGTTAATACCGTGAACCTGCTGTGTTATTTTGTAGAAAGCTCAATAATTAAAGTGAGTGGACGGAGACAGGTGCTGACAGATTTCTGAATTGTGCAAAAATGGACACAATAGAGTTGACCCACATCCTAGACAAAGGAGTGAGGCGTTGTACATTTCTAAGGGTCTATGCGTGTGACCAGCTACCCTCTACACTTACGAGTAAGCGACCCGTAGCGTTAGTGGTGAACACTGATCCTGCTCATCTACCGGGTACCCACTGGCTTGCTGTCTACATAGATGAAACTGATGTAGCCGTTGATGGTCAGCGATGATTGTGGTGGTGATGTCATTGATGTCGATAGTGGAGTCAGACAATGGTTGTTGTGTTTATCCGTGCTACTGATTCAGTCGTCGGCCCGGGCATTAACCCTGGGGTGTCAACAGCCGTGGCGGACGTGGAGGTTGGGAGCCGGGGCCTTTACATCGGCGGGGCCTAGGTTTCTTGATCTCTCTCTGGCTCTAGTCGCGAAGCTTGTCGCTTTTGCTGGACGCCCCAGGGGAAATCTTAAAATAAACCAATATGACCTACCACGTCCAATTTGCTTCAGATGTGCATCAAAGGTGAATGCATTTTTTTTCCTTCTGGAGCACAGCGCCTATCACAACTAGTGTGCATGAGGTTGCAATGGAACAGGGTGGCTGCTCACCAAATATAACGTATTAGTCTGTTTTTAAATTGTATTTCCCGCAAGTTCATGGTAAAGACGTTACTGTTCCATCACCACCGTGAGCGAAGACTGTGTATTGCTCTGAAAATCTATTTCCTGATGACCTCTTCTTTAAGCTTCTCTGCGAGGTGCTTCCGCTTCTGGAGTTTCTTCCTCTCTTCTGCAGAAATCTCCTGGACGCACAGACATCAAACACACAAGATGAAGAGTAGTTAAAGGTTTTAATAACTAGAAGCACTCAGAGATTGCAAACCTGTGCCGTAGTGGTACAAAAACATAGTACCGTTAGTGCTAGCACTCTTTGTGGCGTGTTCGTAGAGTAGCGCGATTGCTATTGACGACACCGACGAACATGCCAACTACATTTCCCAATGGCCCCTGGACCCGGAAGTCTAGTCACGTCACTGCACAGCGATCTATCGGTCAATTCTTTCTTTTGTCATTTCCAACAACTCTGCAAAATTTCATCCACATCCGTGCACAATTTTTTAGTTGAGGGGACAAACCAACGCGGCTAAAAACATAACCTTCGCCCTGGTGCAGGTAAATATAGATCACACGATTTCATTAAATTACAATTATAAGGTAGGCAACATGGAAAAGAGCTAGGCAAGACAAGCTTGAAAAGCAAATTCCGCTATACATCAAGGCCGAAATCCACAATAATTACTTTTGCCAGGGGTCTTACATGGCCCGACAGATCTGTCAGGCCACCATCTGTCACCACATGATGTTTTGGAATGTTTTAATTGTGTTACATAGCTTTGTTGTTCAATTCACACATTCAAGGCATTATAAGATCCCTGGCAAAAGTAAGTATTGTGGATTTTGGCCTTGATGTATAGCGGAATTTGCTTTGACATAATGAGTCAGATCTGCAGATTGACAATTGGGTTGATCTCTAGCATTTGCCACGGCACTTTGCTTATAGTATGTCCAAATATTTGAGCAATATTGAAGCAGGGTGTATTTAGACTATGTTCACACGGAAACGTTTTTAAGTGAAATCCGAAATTTTCTTTGCCATTTGCACCTCCTGACTACATGACAATGGTGGTTTGGGTACCCCAAAACGGTAATTTGAAAAACTGCTGAGTGTGTGTGAACAGTTTGCTCGATAGTGCTAGCTCGGCTAGCACAGATAGCTAACAACAGGAACAGCTAATAGCCGGCCCTTGCTCCTTCCAATGTCTGCGGGCCCAGGGTGACAGCTAGCAGTGTACCCCATGTATTGCATAGTTTCCAGCAGACATTTTCGTTCCCATGTTTACTACTTTACAGACCTGCTCCTTTTGGACACACATTTTTTAAAACATTTTCCAAATTGTTTCCTCATTATCATTTGGTTTTCTTTCCATGTGGGCTAAAGATAGCCAATGTCATACCTGGTGTCTCCTATGTGGACTTTTCTTTGGGAACCACCCCAAAGACATTCAGGCTCTACGACTGAAGCGTACACACAAAAAGGCCGACAACAGAACACTACGCTGAGGTAAAAATCGTCCCAAGGACCATTCTTACAAATACCGGCCCCATGTGAGCCTGGAAGACCGAGCTATGGAACATTTTCAAATGACTCGACTGACAAAACAAATATTTAAAACATGATCATGTGACTGTGTCAACTGATACATCATTCGGAACAACCTGAGCAAGACAAATATGTATATGACGACTCCGAGGCAATTCAAATACATTTATGATGAATAGTTGAAGTTTCATATGAAAAAGTCTAAATATTTGTCACTAGCCTAAACAATGCACCACAAAAGCATTTCAGTAGTCTAGGGTAATAGCTTAGTTTGTTCAGAAAACGGTGGTGGTCCATGGTTAGTTGAGATGTGGTAAAACTTTACAAAAAACAAAAAAAAAGGTAAAACAGGCTTGGGTCTCTTTCATTAAATAGGAGCAGATTTCCCTCAAGTGTGAATCCATGTGTCCGTATGTGGACTCAGGTTATTTACTTACACTGTTTGTACTTTGATTGCTATCCAGACTACAATTAGATTACATGTTAGATTACGTGTTTTGATCACGTGCCAAATAAATGATAATTTTTACATACCCAAATAAAGCTGCACAACTCCAAAATCTTTGCCCCCAATAATTACAAAAAATTAACATTGTTTATTTAAATTAATAATTGCATTTCGGTTTTATTTTGTTTAAACCTTGCATAGTAGATTTGTTGCCAATATGTTATAATAGTTGAATTTCAGTTTCATTTTGTTTATCTCTAACAGAGAACTTTCTCAGTTAAGATTTGATTTTTTTTAAAATGTTTTTTTTCCAGCCCATTCAGGCTGTTTTCCAAGCGTTATTTATTAGGGTTAGCGGAAACAGGTGAAGATGGGGGGCATACATGCGGGAAATACGTCGGTGGCGAGATACGAACCACCGACTCACCGCGCCATCAAGGCATATGCATGCTTTCCAGCGCTCTGCCCAACCAACTGAGCTACCGGGCAGCACTAGATTTGATTTTTAAACATTTAATTTATTTTTTAAAAGAAGTTATTGATCTCTCCTGGGAGCCGACACTAGACTACGATGTGCAACATAATAGTTGTACCTGTGTGGTGACAGTAGGAGGCGACGTCTGTGGGGATGGGCTCCGCGGAGACGTGTTTTGTGTTCCATTCACCTGCGAGCGTTTAAGAGCCACCAGTTTGTCCCTTTGTTGACGGAGATATAGCTCCCTCTGCTGGAGACCCTCCTGTTCCTGCACCAACATGAAAGGTTGAGTGTATATATATTCGATTTGGTTCTATTTGTTTTCTTATACGCTAGGTTTCCACTGCAGAGATTTTTCTATACGTACGTATACGTATGAATACGTACCGTATAAGTGAGCAAAACAAATGTGTTGTCACCGTTGTAGCATGCTCCATTGTACTGAAATACGTGCGGTAGACGCACCGTCCATATACGGACCGTACAGAAAATCATTTATTTTGATTTTTCACCGCATGTATACGGAAGTACTGGGTATGTACTGGGGGGGCGAGCCCGTGAGCTCAGTGATTGACAGCAGTGCTGAGCAATCGGCGGACTGTGCGCTCCAGGGCATGAAAGGAGAAATAATATATTTATACATATTCAAATGTTTTTACTGAAGCGGCCTCGTGCACGCACCTTTGTTGTGTGTGTGTGTGTGTGTGTGTGTCTCCCCATTGCACCACTCTCTTTCCCTGTCTTTTCTTTTCCGAGATCCGGCGCACGCTCACGCACGCACACACATACGCGCACACACACACACACACATCTCCTGCGCTGACCTGTCGCTTCAACCTGTCCAGGTGGTAGAATATCTTTTCTGTAGCCACGTGCAATTGTTTACAACTAGTATGCATGGTTTTTGCGCAAGGCACAGAACCATGTGCAAACTTTGCGGCAATATTTGCACCATGTGACACGTATGTGTGTGTGTGTGTGTGTGTGTCACGCACACACACACACACACAAACCCTCTCCCTCCTCCGACGCTGGCGTCACCCCTCCAACCTCTCCTCTTCCTGCACCATGCACAAACATGGTGCGCACACACACGCACAGATATCTCCTGCGCCGCTTCGTGGCTTCCGTAGCCACGTACAATTGTTTACAACTATCATGCATGGGGCGGACTGCATGAAAAGTGTGTGTTATCGCGTTATATATGTTCACGCACGAATACGAATGCGCCACACGCGGTAGTGTTTGTTGACTATGGAAACCGCAATTTTCCAACCGGATGGATATACGTACTGACCGTGTACAGACCGTATACGGACCGTATACGGACCACTCTGCTGTGGAAACCTAGCGTTAGACAGCTAGTGTGCGCGAACAGATTCATGGTACATACAGTGGATACTACAGTGACCAATAATAACACAGTAATAACAATAAAATAATGCACGCAAGTGACATTGTAGCAGGTAATAACATTCTTAGTAAGTAGTACAAGGAGAAAGACAATATATATTACATTGCAGCACTATAAGGTAGCATGGTGCAGTTCAAATACAAACATGCAAAAACGCCATTTTGGGGCGGGGTCATTCTGGCAAAAGTTTCAAAACAATTTGTTGACCGAAGACGCGGCAGTGGTTGCAGGCAATGTTGGGATGGCTTCAACATTGTATAAATGTTAGTTCTCCTTTGTATCTTATTCAGTTCATAGTGAAGTGTCACAGTAATGCGGATACTTTTAAGTATAGCACCCAATATTGGGTAGCCTGGCAAGCCAGTACCAACTAATCGTCCATGCATCGCACACAACTAGAACGAACATTGGGTCTGGTGTGGAGTGTATCAAAAAAGGTGTGTCGTGTGGTGGAGGGAAGCAAATCACAGCACAGTAGGCGGAGCAAGTGACATGGGCACGGTTATTAACGGCGGCGCTTCTTGGTCATGCAACGTACATATCTCGTTTCTCAGAGAGAAACGGCTCAAAGTGGCTGTGATTGGCTGGTTGTCAAACACCCGATAATCTGATTTGTTGGATTCGCTTGACACCAGGCCCAATGTTTGTTCTAGTCGCGTGCCACGTGTGGGCGATTCTTGGTTCTGGCTTGCCAAGCTAGATATTGGCAGGGAGTGGAATGACATGGGACTTGAATGGCTGCTATTTCCGCTTAGTTCACCACAGAGAATTCCATTTTGAACAGCACTCTCTGCTGGAAATTCACACACTTCATATAGTGTGTTTCGTCCACAAAGTGGAGTACGGGAAATTAAACGCAGTCATAGAATTGGTTTTAAACACCAGGCTTACAGTATGCGTATTATGGTTGCTAGCCTCTCCGTGGACGTGGTTCTCTGGAGGGTTGGTGTGCTGTGGAGGCCCAGCAGGGAGCTCTGTGGAGAGGGGCAGACCCTGAGACAGGCCCCTGATGGGGGGAAGCTGAGCTGGAGGGAGACACTCAAAATCAGCTTTATTCGCCACATTTGCATTTACTTTTCAGAAACAACTTGAAATAAAATAATTTTGCAAATCATGATGGAAATTAATGTTCATTGTATTTTTTATTTGAATTTTTAAAACCCCCTATAATGCATCCGTGCATGACTGACCGCCCTTGTTGTTGTTTTTTCTAAGTTATTTTTTTCAAGTTAGTTTTTTCATTCTTTATGGAGAGAGGGTGAAATCAGAAAATTTGATGAAGCATTGGGGGTGGGGATTGGGGGGGGATTAGAGCCCACAACACTGCTCAATTTAGTGGGGCGCGCTCTATAACCACTGCCACCGTGCCCCCCTTGCACTGCTGGCTGACACTACCTCCACTCCCCAACCCTGCAAGTTCTGATCGACGGTGTTCACCTGCAGAGCTCTTCAGGCCTTCTGGGCTCCTCTGAGGAGACTCAGGGCTATCCTGGATGTTGGCTAGCCTGCTGCTGCTTCCCGGACCTGACAGAACCTGGGGACAACCACCACATCACTGCAACCTTTAAACCAGGGCTTTGAACCGATATTTTTTCCCAACCGGTTCGTTCCGAACAGTAACAGAATTATAACGTTTCCGGTTATAAGTTCCACCAACAAATTGACGTTCCCGAACTGGCTAGAACAAAAAAATATTGTTCTCGGAACGGTTAATTTCGTTCCCGTCAGCTGTTTAATACTATATAATATATGTCGGGGCGAATCCACAACGACTCGCTACAGAGACCCGCTAGTAGCGCTCTACGGCCGACATCTCGTTGCATGTTGGTGTGAACCCACAACAACATGCTGCAGAATGTCCCGTGACGCTCGCTTCATATTTCACTGCTCCTTCGTAGATTTTATAAATACTCTTGTATTATTTTTGAAGTTATCCCAAAGTACACTCCTTTCAGGAACAAAATAAAACCGGTATTAACCGGTTACCATTATTTTTAAATAACTGTTCCTGTTCCGGAAAAATAAAATAATAACGTTTCTGGTTTCGTTTCTGTTCCCTGGAAAATACAAAAATTTCCCGGTTTTCGTTCCTTGAACCGGTTCAAAGCCCTGCTTTAAACCATAGGATCTATTCACACTTCAGCACTTTGTACACCTCGTTCGAGTGCTTACTAGTGCTGTGCTGGCAAATTAAGTGCGCCACAAATACCCGGATGGTGCACTTCGACCGGCCAAAATATGAAGAGTGAAACGATGGACACTTTGTGCACTCCACGGGCGCCATTTTGACAGAAGGGTCAGGGACACACCAGAAGTGTCTGGGTTGACATAGGGGTGACGTCGAACGACCGCCATTTCCGTTTAATTCGACACAGAGTATTCGGAGCAGCGCTCCTCTGCTGGAAATGTTACACTATTCATGTAGTATGTTATGTAGGAGGTGGAGTGTACTTTGCGAACTATGCGAATTGGAAGACTGTAAAAAGATGACATTGGCATTGTGTGTTTGTTTTGTTGTGTTTCAAACAGTCAAAATAAGTATGAAAGAGATTAGAATGGAAAAATTTAAATCTGATCAGCTATTCGTGATGTGACGTCCTGCAGAAAATACATACTTACTTCCAAAGACGTCAAGAGACATATTTTAGAAGGTAGAACATTTTAATCATTTTTCCCCTCTAGAGTTAATCTTCTCTACACTAAAGCTGTTGTGCTGTGATATATGGAGAATATTTACTGCCGGTCCACAAGCTGATATTTGTTTTAACCCATTACCTTTCCGTGTGTGGAAATACTTACAAAAGCACAACGGAAAAATAGCAATTCAAATTGTCAAAATGATAATTTATTAACCAACGGACACTAACATTAAAAGGGATTTGGAAACGCATAGATTACATATGAAGCTACAAACAAACTACATCCAATAAACGCCCAAAGATAGTCCCAACATTTCTTCCAACTTAAATCATTGGGTTACTGTGTTCACAGTTAACTCACCTGGTCTCTCCCGCTGGTCGCCTGGTTGTGGAGCTCCTCCCCCTGCATGGGGACCAGACTAGGGGCATGTTCTGGGGACACCCCGTCGGTCTGCGGGCTTCCAGCGCAGGGCGCAGCGGGCGTCTTCAGAGTCTTGTCGTACTCTTCTTTAGACTTCCTGGAAGGACAGCAAGGACAGGCATTAGCAAAGAGCCCAGGCCGCCCGGCATGAAAAAGAGAAAATGATTTCATTCCGCCCCACATTTGCAATTGTGATCATGAGTTTCCACGGCACTGATTTTACACACCACTGACTTTAGCAGCAAGTATCTCTTTTTTGGGGGCGCAAGCGCTGTTTTTCATTCTTTTTATTGAGTGATATGGAAACTGGGATGAAGAGTCGGGGGGGAGACATTGCAGAAAATCCGAAGAGGAGATTAGAGCCCGTGGCGCTGCTTGACCTATGCTCAAGGGGGCGCGCAGTATAACCATAAAACGTCAGACTGTAATTCACAGTAAGTGCAAAACGGAGGTGTTCAATGTGAGACAGTGGCTGTGTCCGAAATAGCTCCCTATCTTTCGGATTTCGGACACTAGAGTTGCGCCGTCAAAATTATTATAAAATATAATTATTAAAAAAATATATATAAAATTCAACAATCATCACAAAAAGTCAAAAGCAGGGCTCCGAACCGGTTCAAGGAACGAAAACTGGAAACGAAAGGAAATTTATGGAATTTTACGAGGAGCGGAAACGGAAACTGTTCCCTATATATTTGAACATCTCCCATGTCTGGGAGACTATTTCCGGTTGTGCATGCATCCAACTTTCACAGTCAGCCATCAAGCCCCATGCATCTGGTGCTCCATCTTGTGGACAGACGAGGAAGTGAATGTAAAGGCGTTTTAAACAGGGCTTTGAACCGGTTCAAGGAACGAAAACGGTCGCTAATTATTACCCCCGCCGCGGCATTTTTTAAAAGTTTAGGTCATTTTTAAAACGTCTCGCAATGCATTATGGGTTATATTGCTCCGTCTAGGGTACATCCGATCCGATGCTCACTACATTTCGCGGTGCATTGTGGGATACTTTCAGTGCTTTATCTAGGATACATGGAGAATTCGGACACCCCTACAAAATGGCGTGCACACCATAAAGTGCACTATATGGGGTTTAGGGAGCGATTTCGGACACAGCCAGTGCTAAATTGCAACACAGTGCTTGGAAAAGTCAATGCAGTGAAATATAGTGCACTATATATGAGTGCACTGATCCAAGTGCGCCATTTGAGACACAGCATATCTCTCTGTCTATTGTGGAGGATTTGAATGTGGGTTTGAACTAAAATTGCCGTTTTAATCATATTCAAGCATATATTAATATTTATGTAAACCAATCTGAATCATCAGCTTATGATTGTATCCTCAAGTCATTCATGTACGAGTCTTGCATTATATGAACATGCTTTTTTTCCCAGTTATTTTTTGGGGCGCAAGTCGTATTTCATTCTTTATTGCAAGAGATAGTCACAGGATTAAATCGCAAACTGGGATGAAGAATCGGGGTTGGGGGGTATGGGGGGGG